>VDFB02079398.1:0-14199 GCA_007258455.2 Sequoia sempervirens | reverse complement strand
AATCAATTGGTAGAGATCAAAAAAAGTATCAAGGTAGTGAACTTCAGGTGGTACTCTCTTCTCTACCACGTATTTTTGTATGAAGGAAGAACAAAGTGGGATAAAGCACTATAAGTTCAAATGGAAAATGCTAATAAAAATTCTCTCCCTATCCAATGTTGGATTCATGTCTAGGACATGTATTTCAGATTCCACTAATTATGTGAACTTCTTTGAAGGGATGCACTCAAGAGGCTCAACCACATTCAAAGTGATAGCCTACGTTCAAGAGGAATCTAACAAGCTTAAAATGACCTATTTGAGCAATTCAAACAATCCTCAAAGTCTGACAACAATTAGAAGCATGATTTCTCACTTTCACCCTTGAATCCTAGTAGTAGTACAAACTCATTTTTTGGATTTTAACTCAAATACTCTCCAAGACACCTAAAAATATAATGATGGATTCAAACACACATTTTAGATTTGTAACACATATCTCAAATTCATAAATAAGTCTTTTGGACCAATCTCCTAAAATCACCCCTTCTACGCTGACCTAATTAAGTTGACTAGGCCTAAATTACAAAGCAACATACCTCTAAACTTAACACAAACCCTTGAAACCTTGGGGAAACATTTCCCATGTCCTCAAACCCTTAAAACCACAATTTATTCTCATGGTTAACCCTTCCAACATAGCAAATCACAAAACCCTCAATTTCATGTCAAATAAAGAGGGTTTATTCAAAATCCCACTTGCACAACCTCTCATACCATGCCACCGACTCAAAAATTTGTATTTTAACCCCTATATGCTAAAAATTTGAAAAAAACTCCACACTCTCATTGATTTTCACAAACCCTAGACCCAAGGCTCCATTTTCATGTGTTTTTCTTCATAAAACTCATTAAGATAGCAGGCTTATCTCATTGGTTCCCTCTCCAAAACTCTAATCATGAAATCTAAAACCCACTCAGATTCCCTAGTTCCCATTACACTAGTTATAGTAGATACAGTCAGTGTAAGGGCCCTTTAAAACATGATTTTGGTTACAAACCCTCAAAATAGGGTAACTTCGGCCTGCTGCAAGAAAACAAAGTTTTCTAATAGAAAAATCTACTAAATCCCTTAAAGTATGATGAAAAAGAGTGGTAACACAAGCCTTTACAAAATATGAATCATTACACAACAAAATCTGGTTGTATAGGTCCGTACAAATTTGCGCAATGTGGAAAACTCAGGAAATTCTTATTGTCAATTCTTCAAACCTCAAACCAACATTAAAAAATGAGTTTTCATGCCTTTTTAAAGGCTTCTCCTCATCAAGTAAATGCCCAAATTCCTTGCAACCAACTTTTAAATCTCTAATGACCGTTGGAGTCCAAATTTACATCTTTTGCACATTTTATAACAACACTATTACTCATATTATAATGTTTGCACTCCTAACACCTATGACTCCCTAAAACCACACAAATGGATTGAAAATAACCTTATTACATCAACAAAACTCCAACCTTGCACACTCATATACAAATTCAAAAACTTTCCTTCAAAGGCTACAAAAA
Organism: Sequoia sempervirens; assembly: GCA_007258455.2. Taxonomy (NCBI): domain Eukaryota; kingdom Viridiplantae; phylum Streptophyta; class Pinopsida; order Cupressales; family Cupressaceae; genus Sequoia; species Sequoia sempervirens. Next base: position 12,648 of record VDFB02079398.1, on the reverse strand, counting down.
CAATTCTTAGTGCAAGATTGAAATTTTCACTTTATGATCACTACACTCAAAGACTCATCCTAAAACATACTTAGGGGTCCTAATTGACCTTATTAAAGACAAATCATGCTCAAAATTCCCACACCAACCTATTTACCTCCTTATTTACCATCAAATGATCAAATATGGAGGATGAGGTGTAGGTGCTCCCGCATAACATTGTTCATAATTTGGGGATGGTATTCCTCATGTTAGTTGCACTATTATGAGAGTATATGGTACTAATGTAGCTCCACATGTGCTACCAAGGGTTGTGCCACTCAAAATAGGTTTCTTAGAAGTTATGTGGCAACTTGGACAAGTTGAAGATGTATTTTTGACAAGACAAAAAATTAACTCTTTTCCCTACATATGTTGTATTTTAATACTTTGTAATGATAAAGGAGGGATGGAGGAATATCCTCAACATGATTTCACCTTTGAAGATGAAGAATTGTAGAGCAAGAAATCATGACCAGGTTTTGTTGTAACTTTTAAGGATCAAATTAGGATAAGTTTTGGCATGACTTTGATTATCCTAAAAGATATCATGAAGAATGAGTTTTACCTATAGAGGCAGAGGATACAGAAAGGTGAAATGGTTGGAATTTTCTAAACTATAGCAAGGGAAGAAAGGAAATGATCCCCAATTTCAAGGAAATTATATGGACATTGGAGATCAAATGCAAAGAATTGAGACTACATCAGAGAATTTTTGTTAGAGTGGTTGCAGCTCGAGGAGAAAATTGAAGTTTGGGATAAGGGAAAGGCCCCCATGCTTGAAGATAGGCCATCATATCAACCACCTAAAACATAATATGTATTTTCAAGAAGAATACAAAAGGAGGTTGTCGAAAAGAAAAAACAATTTCCACTCCTACACAATCTAAGGAGTCTAGGCCATCTTCCCTTGTGCCACACTTGACACCATCTCCACCACCTTCATCCCCTGCTCACAAAGTTATTGATTTGGATTCACCACCAAGAGAGCCCTCTCCTAAGAGGAGAAAAAATGAATAAGCACCAGGTTTAGTTGACTACCCTTTAATCTCAGATGATGAGGTTGTTGTGACCTCTGATGATATAATGCAAAATATTTCATCACCTACAAGAGGGGTAAAGTTTTCAATTCCACAGGGTAGGATAACAAAAGAATTGTTAATTGGATTGGACAATACAAATGATGTTAGAGAAAAGGCCTACACTGATATCATGACTGATGATGCATTTGTAAAGATAGATGCATTCAATGAGAATGTGTGGAGAACCAAAAGACATGAGTATGAGAACATGATGAAAGATGAAATGGCCAAGGCCCCTGAATTTCCTAGAGCAGTCATATCTGAAAGGGTAGTAGCAAAAATGAAGGCTAAGCAAATGGAGCTCACACCTGATGAAGGAAGAAGACTTGTGAGAGAGAGAGGTATACTCCTGTTTCCTGAATGGGATTTATCATCTTTCATTGCTTTTGATACCATTAGGAGGTAGAGTTCACAAGTATATGCAGACCTGATGAGAAGGCTTTGGTTGCATTGGGGTGCTGGGTCAAAATTTAGCATATAATGGGATACATTAGAATTTGGGTATTATCCCCAACACCAATAAGCCTAAGGCTGCAGAACTTGCTGCTAATTTAAGAGATGGACTAATAATTAAAATATTTTTAGATGTTCCAATAGTAGAAGAAACTACCATGGTAGTGAATGTTTCAAATTTCACCAAGGCCATTGTGGGAGTCACTCTTAAGAAAAATGTGATGAGGAGAATGAAAAGTATAAATGATTTATTGATTACGCATAATAAAGATAAATAGAGGATTTTTCAACTAGAACTACAAAATGAGATGTTGTGGAGCCAAGAACAAGGGAAATTAGGTGCCACTTATGCCACAAGTGCAAGATAATGTTCCATCTTCTCCACCACCTCCTCCTATTCATTCACCTCCTCCAGTATCTATGGAAATGGTGGTATACAATGAGGAAGATGTACCAATTGGGTATCTTACCCCAGTACTTCAACAAAACCTCCTCCACCAAGAAGAAAAGTAAGCAAAAGGGATGTATTCAGCAGCTAGAGGCATATGAAGAATTATTTGCATTATATGAGGATAATAATATTTTTATTGTTTTAAATGTCCTAGAAAATTGTTTAGGGAAAGCAATAAAAAGAGTGAATAGTGTTCACTCAAATTATTCTTTGATGTTCAATTCAATAAGGATGTTTGAGGGGGATAGGTCAGTTGTTATTCCACTAATGCAGAAATGGATTCCTAGAATAACTTCATTAAAAAGTATGGTTATAGGATCCACACATGATCAAAACAAGCCACTATAAATTTCCCCTACTTATAAGATGGTGAAAGAAATTGTTGATTGTTAGGGGTTAGTGGATCCACTTGAGAAGAGGATCAGAGAATTGCTTTGGTAGTTTGATGAGAATGATCTTGGCCTCTTGCCAAACATTCTTGATAATAATGGAGCTATCAAAACATATGAACAATGGAGAGCTCATATGGATGTTGTCATTGTTGCAGAGTGATGAGAGCCATTTATGTCCAATTTTATGCCATGTTTTAGCCTTTTCGATATGCCTTTAATCCCATCCCCATATTCCATTTCCATATCTTATCATAACATTTTACCATTCTACGCTGCATATGATTAAATATATGAGTGATATTTACTATAGTTTTGGGATAAAAATATGAAAAATAATTATTGATTATCTTTACTACTAAATGTTGTTATTTTAAGCCTTGGAAAATATATCTTGCAACATATAGACTTTGTCATCTTCATAAAAAACTTCTTGCCACTTTCTTCTTTGGAACCTTCCGACGCCTTTAATAAAAAATACAACTTGTCTTCTGCTATAGTTTTCTCTTCTACATGGCTAACTCTAGTTTCCACAGTGACCAGGTTCACTTTTTGATGTTGATTGTGCACCATTTTATTCAATGGAATATTTCCTTTGGGTCTTTCGTTGTGGAACTTCTCACATCTATTCTTTAGACACATGAATTCATTTCATGTTTCAACCACTCCATGCTAAGATATTTTTATAGTCCATCGTCATCACTTTCATTTATGCAACAAGATATTTTCACGTCGCCACCTCATTGTAGCAACTTTAGCACCATCGTATCCCATGGTGTTTTGTATAGGGAATGTAGTGGTGGAGGGCATGATTGCTAGCTAGAAAAATAAAAGATATTCTCATCTCCTATTTTTCTCACTATTGTAACAAAAATATTTTTAATATCTTTCATGAGAACCATCTCATTATTGTTTGTTGGCTGGAAGCCAAAAAAATAAATCTTTCGATGTTGTTATAGAATGCATATATAAGAAGAGAAAGGAAATAATGAAGGGACATACTCTATATCATTTTTTTATAAATAAATCCAACTTCTTGCATGATCAAACACATAGAAAAATGCTTTGTATTTCATCATTTGGCGGACTAAGGAGGCAAGGCCCACTGCTCAGAATGTTGGTGATTTTTGCAATTTTATTTTGTGGTAATGTGTGTTTGATTTTTCATAGCATAACATTTCATTTTGCATTAGTGGTTAAGTGTGATTGTTGTTGCATTATTACTATTGAAATTTGATTAAGAATTATTTATTATTGAGTGATAATGTTAAATAATTTATTAATATATTAATATTCTATCGTGTTTTCATTCATTTACTAAAAAAATTTAAATTTTGAAATCTACGATCTAGAATTTATATAGGGAATTGTTGTTGTTACTGTGCAAACTATTACAGTTCCTATCATAGTTAGAAATTCATGTGATAGTTCCTATCACACTTTCTATCATTTAGGAAATTCATATACATTTTTAGTTGCATTTCATTAAACTCACCTCACCACCTGTAGCCCTTCTGCAAATAGCCATGATATCTTTCACAAGCTTACGTCCCCTCGACTGACACTTAGATCAAGTTGAATCTATTTATTAATCCCTCTCATTATTTTCTCTAGTTTTGTCCTATCATAGAGGCTACCTGTTGATGGTGTTTTTTGCACAGCAACAACTCAGACATAATATGGAAATCCTATCTCTCTTGAAAGGTAAATCTTTATCAGCAAGCCTCAAGAGATAACCCCAAGGTCTCTAATGTCAGGTCTTCGCAATGCATAAACAACTCAGTGATAAATGTGAAAATATTGGTAATCACAAAGGGACCTTACTACAAGCAAATATTGAATCTTTAATTTATCAGATCTAGCAATATGATGATACTTCAATCCTAAATCTAACCCAAATGACAAAATAAATAACAAAATATAAGGGTTTTAAGAGATTCCTAAATTTAACACTAAATGTAAAATTAACAATTCAAATGATGAAATACTTGAAATGGACCAATCCCTCATAAACTAATTCCTACTCGACCTAGATAAATCTGCAATCTTACAAAAACAGTGCAATCTTCTAAGGTATTAAATATTTTCAGATCATGAACATTAATTCAAAACAACCCTATTGCAATTGAAATGGATAAACCTTGACAATTGAACTAAGCACAATAAATATAAGGTCCAGGCTAACTTTGCAAAGCAACTAACAATTGAAGCTAGCTGCAAAGTATGCACTAGGAATTGCTGCAAATACTTCAAGCATCAAACCATAAACACCATTGAATCATCTAGCCTTACAATCTAACATGTATCGAATAACCTTGAGAAATTTCAAAAGATGGAACAACAAGAACCATGCAAGATAAATCAACACAAAGAGATCACTAGAAATCACAATGTCTTCAATTGTATTGAATCATCCAATATCAACAACAATTATAATGTTTTGTGTTACAACATTTGTTCAGAATGAGACCAAATCCTAACTCTAACTCTTTCTTTACTACTCTACTTGCTTCTAAATCTAATTCTTATATTCCTTTGACTTCTACTACTCTTTCAAATGAGAAGGCATTGGACTTTTATAAATTTTACATTTTCGAAACAATGGCCATGATCAAATCAAATCAAGGGCTCACATTGCAATTCCAGAAGCATTTGACAGTTACATTTGGGTTTTGGCATCCAAATACATCATCATCCAACAGGGTACATCTGGTTACATCCTTGATCAATGAGAAAACAAAATCTGCCAGCTAGACCTTAAAGAAAATTTTGATTGGAGAATAGAAACATAAGTACTTTCCAAAAAACTCCTGCAGTTAGCATACAACTGGCGCACAGATTCTTAAGTGGGCTCTTATTAAATACTGAGTTGCAAGGCACAATCCTCCTTGACAGCAAAGAATCATAAAATATCCATATGTGGGGGAATTTGATCAATTTGAAAACTCTGTCTCTTTGGGTACAACTCTGCACGTGGGTCCTTTCATATAACAACTTCCATTGGCGTGGCTCCATAGACCAACATCTCTAGCTCCTTGAAATAAAAGTTACATGAGTCCTACAAAATGGAAAGGAACCATAATTATGTTCAAAAATAATATTAGATAAACTAAAACCTCAAATGGAATTCCATTTATTGGTGTCAGATGCAACTCCTTCAAATACATAAGATCATCATAAGTGCATTTAAACAGACTATGATTTATCGTTCATTCCTCTGAAGTTCCGAAAGGAGGACACCAAATTAAAATTAAATTATAGGCCCCTAAAAGAATATTGCTCATTCGCTTAAATTCACTATCACATGAGGCCACTGTGCATAGATACAATTTCAAATTCAATAGCTAAATTTCTGATGCTCTTCGACTAACATTACTTTATACTATAAAAGCCTTGAACATGGTAAGGAAAATACCATAACAGCAAGTCTCATGCATTATGGACCTACAAGTGATGGAATACACAGGTCTTCAATCACTTGAAACATGTTATCTATCAAACACCACATCTTTAAAAGTGGAGAGGCATCAGTAATTTCTCAAATTGTCTTGGCTATGGGATTCTGTTTTGACACATAAATGTTCTAAACTCATGTCCCACCTTACATTAATCTTCTCTTATGAAATACCTACCTTCTATTCACGTTACTAATCCTCCTACAAAATCCCATCATTGTTTACTGACTATAACATTACCCTGCACCTTCCATATTCCACCCTTCTAATCATTCATCAGAATACATCGGTCATCCCTCAATAACGGCATCGACACTTTGCACCCTTCTTTGTGTATTCAAAAATACAATCAAGAAGGGGATTCAGGGAATTTACGGCCTTGTGGAATTCAAGTCTCAATGAATTTTCTATAGTTTCATCTTCCCAGGAAATCCTCATGTATGTAGAATATCTGAATGTTCGTTCCTTCGGGAATTTTGATACTTCAGAGAATTTGGAGCCTTGGGGATTTTTATGTTTTCGGGAACTTGGCACCTTTGGGATATTTGGCGCCCTGGGAAAGTTTGATATCTCGGGAAATTTCGACATGGAAGGATTTCTCCAAGATTTTTTTGTTTTGCTTCGGGGATTTCAAATGTTTGAGGAATTCCTGTGTGGAGGAATTTTTCTGAACTTCATTCCTTTTACTACAATGAGTCTACTATTAATTTGCAAGGATCTGCGACTTCATCAATTCGATCATTCAATCTCTCGCATATTTCTTCCTTCTAAGGGATTCCATGATATCAAGTTTTTCTAAATTGGCCTCATCCCCAAGTTCACACAACTTCTTACCCGCACAGTTATGAATAATTATATCATCTGCATCAGCTCTAGAGAATCTACTTGTGACTCCTAACCATCACCCACACACTTCACGTCCCATATGTCATTAGTTGTTTGCGGGTTTCTCAAGTCAACCTATTCATAATATCATGGACTATGCAATTTCCACGTTCTGAAGTAAATCCTCGATACCTTCCTGTGCATTGCATTCCTTTATCTATCTCGATTTGAACACTAACTTGTGATCTTTAGATGTGCAACCAACAATAGATCTCGAATTCACAAACTTATCCAATCTCATGAGCTCAACCTCCAGAGTATATCTTCTGATTTCGGAAGCTCGCATTACCTTACCAGGATCTTGTTCCTTGGCTTTATTTCCATGTGATTAAGTCATTGTGAATAATTATGTTGTCTTTGAGCTTTATTAGGAAGCCTCTCTACTAGTATAATTCTTGTTGTATGACCTTGTTCTCCTTTGAACTTGCACCAGAATATATATCATGTAGATTCTTCCCCAGCTTCATATTAATCTTATTTCGACTTAAAAAAATGCACTTCCTTCCTTTATCTTCGAGCTAAGAAGACTAATGAGTTGTAATCTAATCCAATTCTGATCAAGACACAAGTAATCATTCATGGGGAACCAATGTGCAATGTAATGCAAGAGATTAGGATGGAAATAACTGATGAAGCATTATGTTATATAACTCAAAGTTGGCAGCGAGGTACATTGAATCAAATTCATCCAGAGAAAAGACAATCTGCCATATATAAACCAACTTTCTCACATAGTCATGCAAAACCAAGATTGTCATAGTGACTGAAAATTCCATTTGCGAAGATGGCATCAACACAATAAATTAATCTCAAGAACCTTAGAACTTACATGAAAAATCAAATTAAGCACACAGGTTCTTTAGGCGGGCTAGGACAGAGTTTAGAAATCTGAGGAGGTAAAGGAATTTCAAAAAAATCTGGTGGACGCAGAATTCTATGAAGGAACGAAATCTCTAAAATTTAATGCAAAGCAGTACTCATCATTTGGTTTTCAAGGGAACCGGGGAATTCTGCCAGAGGAAGAAATTCATGAAAACAGTCAAAAACCCGAAAACACCCCAAGACACAAGATTTTCAATGAATAACTTCAGGGGATCATTTCAACAGATAGAATTAACATTCAAGCACTCCTAAAAGTGACCAAATTCAATAATCAAAGGACAAAAGGGCATCAAAGACTAGAGCAAAAGAGGGTCCCTACTTTCAGTGGGGCGTGTGTGTGAAAATTGCACAATACTACCTTAATTTGTGAATATGGAGCTGTCAAGATGAACATGTTGAAGGATAGAATGAATAAATTTTCTATCACTAGCATAGTCCTAGAGGAATTTGATAAAGATGAAAATCAAATAATGATGAGGTATGGTTCATATAGAAAAAGTTGGGTGAGTTCATGGATCTCAATTGGCATACAAAAAGGGATCATATTGCTTGGGACAAGAAGTAGAATGATATTCCTAATTTGTAACTTTCCTCAATGGTGATTTTGTAATATCTTTTTCTATTTTTCATACTCAATAGTCTCAGAGGTCTTTAAGGGCGCCAAGAAATGTATTTTGTCTTCTTGCACAATAAAATTTTCCCTTTTCCTACCAGCTCAAATTTCCTATGTCCACAGCAAGAGAAATGAAGATAGGAAGCGACACAAGTACAAACCAACTACTTCAGATATTTTGGGAAATAATGATGGGTGTAACAAATTTTGTAACTGCTTTACTCTCGAAATATTCCATCCATCAGCTTGCATTTGCACCTGTATTTCGAAATATAGATGTATGTCAAATGAAAATGTGACATGTGTAATGGCTTGAAGCTTGTTACTCCCTTGTTTTATAAAAGAGAATTCAAGGACATTTACATATGTTGTTGATTGATTTTCTTGAGGATATTTTGTAATACAGAGCACACATACTTTCATGTCTAAGTCCTTTTCTAGGTTTTGAGTTTTGAGTCTTTGTGATTGTTAATGTTGTATAATAGTACTATTATTTTTGGAATATAATGGAATACTTCTGAATCCAGTGTTCTCCTATTGTATATTTTACATAAAATATGAATGAAATGAATCAAAGATCATTCAATTCCTCTTCATTGTCTTCCCTTTGATTTTTTATTTATTGTTAATACACTTGTTCAAAGAATGGGTTAAATTTGATTTAATAGAGATAAATATTTATGTGAATTTATAAAGAGATCATTTAAGTATTATTGGTTTATATTTTTGAGTTTAATGGTGTAATACATCATTAAATAGCTTTGTTATGTTTAGATAGAACATTGTTATATGTTTTCAATTGCATGGGTTGAGACTCCATACCCTAGGATAAGACACTGATCACTTTAATTTGTGTTTGTGTTGCATCTTCTTTGTATTTTGTAATAAAATACATTCAAATCATTAAATATTTACTTTCTATTTGAAAAATTATGTTTGAGTGAAGATCTACCATATTCTCATGATTTATAATGTTAAATGTTGTAAAGGATTAGCTAGATCTTTGATGCTTTTCATCTATCAAGCAACACATAGGAGAATATATCTATTATTTTACAATGTATGAGATATTTGGCACAAGATTATCTTAAACTGCATTGTAGAGATCACCCTCCCAGGTTTTCTAGAGCCCAAAGTGTAGAGGGAAAGTTTTGCAAACTTTCATCTATTCATTGGCTAATTGATCTATATAATTAACCATTGGAAATGAAAAATCCATAGATTATATGTGAGATCAACTTGAGTATTAAAAAAAAAATAGTATAGATTGTCATTATGACAGTGGTATGATTTGTAGAAAAAATATGATTAAATCGCTGAAAAAAAATTGGTTTTTTTAAAAATTAAATATTTTGATTATATTATTTTAGCCAAAAAAAATTCATATAGAAATAAGCAAAATATAAGAATTTTATTTTAAGTTCCATGGAGTACGTAGAAGACAGGGTACTCAGAAGTACCCTATACTCATGGGCTCCAAGTAGAGCACGACATGGAATGGATAGGAGGCCCCTCCACCCCCACGGCCCCATAGTACCAATAATGATAATTGAAACTAGTGGTCAAATAAAAATGGGTCGATGTCCCAAAAACAATAGTGGTGGAAAATAAAGAATATTCTACTTATTTGCGAAGATTTTGACCAATTTTGATGGTCAATATTTTTGATGGATTATCCATAGAATATTTCATTCACAAGAATATTCGAGTGTAGAAGAAAGTTGAATCATGACGGCCCAATGGTCATCAATTTTCAGTGAAGGAAAGAGAATATTCTATCTAACTAGAGCATATTACATCATGACAGCCTAGTGGCCATCAAATTTAGTTGATATTTTTGCTAATGTCAGCTATGGATCAACGCGATGTCAACACTACTTAAGGATATTTTTACACCCTCTCATTTAAATTTTTAGTTTTGAATGAGATTTTCAAACACACATAACTTGAGCTCAAAACCTACTTTTTGTGAGCAATTTTTTTTGATTTGGGGAAAATTTTCATGCTCTTCACAATAGTGTAGTCAGATTTTGATTTTGGTGTGTAGAGTTTCCAAAAATTGTAGATTCTCATAGGTTTTGTTGCATCATTCTTGTTTTTGGAGCTTTAGGAGCTTCATTCTCACTCCTACAGTAACATTTTTGGGTGTAGTTTTTTTGGAAAGTTCATAATTTTTTGTGTATTTTTTAGTAGTATGATTAGATTGATCTCATTTTGTACCAAAAATTATACTTGATTCTATGGCCAATTTTGGCATTTGCATGTAACAAGATCAAGACCACTTCACTATTTTTGGCAAGTAGCATTTTTACTAACACTAATCATAAAGTGACAAGCTCATATATTTCTGGGTGGTTTTTTTATTAGGTTAATTTGGGGGGATTCTTATTGTGGTTGTGGTTGCATTCCACTTGATTTTTATTGTTTCCTTCATGTTTCATCATGGAGCAATCTCCAATTCCACTTCTAACACTCTACAACTATCCTAAATAGAAATCTAAAATGAACAAATTGCTAAGAGTAAAAATATTATATAGGATAGTTCATGGGCTTGATGGTGAACCAGAAGATGATGAAGCTAAAAAGAATAAGTGGTTGAATAGTTGTGAAGAATCCATTAGCTATTTTTTCTTATATGTATCTCCTGAGTTTTTGTTTCACATTGAGAAATTGGATACACCTATGACTTGTTGCAAGTATGAAGCAAGCATGAAGGTGTTGTCATTGATGTCAACTAGTTAACTGGTTATCAATTGGTTTTTTTTCTCATGGATGTTGGTTATTGGTTGTATATGTCAATGATATTAATAAAATTGTAATAAAGAAATGTTATAAATTTTTAGTAGTTTCTTGAGGTTTTGCTTCGATATTTTCTCCTATGTTTGTGTGGTTCAAATTATTGAAAGGCGCAAGAAAACTAAGAGGGGGGTGAATCAGTTGTCACCAAACACAAAATCAAATATTCAAATACTTATCAATTTCTTATCCACGTAATTTTGTTATTAAGTATGAATATGAAATGAAAATAACATAAAACAATATCAACAAAGGAACACCAAATTTACATGGAAAACCCAATAAGGGAAAATACGTGGTGAAAATTAGCTCACAATATAAAGTAGTTCAAAAACCAAATACAAAAAGGCTCACTACCCAAGATAGGACTCATTGTCTAGATACAAAAGCTCACTACTTACAAAGAGGACTCACTATCCAAGCAAGAGGCTCACTACCTACAAAAGGATTACAATACTGAAGTGGCTTCACAATCAAAATGAACTAGTAAGAGTACACCTAACAAGTATTCATCTAGTTCCTTTGATGCTCAATAATCTAAATTAACACACTTCATCATCTTCACACCTCATGCATAGTACTATTTTCACTTTATCTTTCTACACACACTCTCGCACTTTCGATCTCACAATTATCCCATATATATATGATATACCAACAAGCATCAATTAGGCTAGCCTAATTAGATGCAATATTTATTCACCAAACGGACTAACTATCAGCTCCAAGTTAGTACAAAACTTCTCGAAAAAAAAATCCTAGTGTGTAGCATACTACAACTGTGCTGTAGAAAAAAGGACCCTTCGCTTGACATGGGATTAGTTCATGATAAAATGGACTTAATTTGGACTTGATTCAGGTGTTGTGAGACATTTTATGCATCCACACTAGGTCTTGGACTTGCAAATCAAATAACATGCTTTTAATGACGTCTTGTAAAGGTGTTGTAAAGTCTTGTAAAGGACTTTCACATTTTTCTAGACTTAATTAACCCACTTATGCCTAATTAAAAATTATTAAATGTGTTTAATAACATTATTACATCAATCTATAAGGTTATTAATGTAAACTTAATGATAACCTAGTGTTGTAATGTGTCTTGCACATTCACCTTGGTTTTTGTGCCCTTCTAGGCTATGTGGACCTCATTTTAGTGTTGTAAAGTGTATTTAATCACACTTTCACATTGATTTATGTGTCCCAATCCTTATTCAACATTTAAATCATCACTAATAGGCCTTAATTGACCCATATTGTGCATCTCAAGTCATAATTTGATCAAATAATTGACATAGTCATCATATAAGCCTAATTTTCTTACTTCTCAGCACTCCAACTAGCAAAAATGACCTCTATGGGACCCATTCACCATTAGTGGTGAATTAGTCACATCTAGGTGGGACCCATTCACCATTAGTGGTGAATGAGTCTCATTTTGAGTAATTTTCGGGGTTTGAGCAAGAAAAATTAGGTTTTAAGTTCAATTACACTAGCATGTTAGCACGTGATGAGGTATGTTGGGATACCCCAAGGCACAATTGTCTATAAATAAGTGTTTTATCCCTTATTTTACATCTTAAAACTTTATTCTTACATCTATTTATCATCAATTCACCATCTATCT
>VDFB02079396.1:0-12992 GCA_007258455.2 Sequoia sempervirens | reverse complement strand
CAATTTGTTAGTGATATTAAATGCATTGGTAATTTTATGCATGACAATCCTAGGAAAATATTGAGCTTCCCTAAAGTGTGGCAGCATATTTTGTGATGGACCAAAACTTTACAAATTAATAAATATTTCTATATAAAGTGTACAAAACCTTATCCCATTTATTGTATATAGTACATAAGGGACAAACATAGGAAAAACAAGCTTTTTACAAAGGGAAACTTCCTCCTATCCATCATGCACCATCTAAAATTATTTGTGTTCATGGCTTCCATAAAGTGATTATAACATCTAGAAGTTGTGTATGTTCTTTATCTCCATAAGAAAAGTAAGACTCTACCATACTAGTGACACTCTAATCATCATATAAATCCTACTTCATCTTGATATTTGAGCATTATCCTTGAAATTGAATCTCCTCTCTACAAGAACATGTATCTAGCATATAATTTTCCTTTATAGTTGAAAGAGAAACGATAACTTGCCTCTTTCTCATTGAATTAAGCACATTATAAAATAGGGTAAATGATACCCCAATGGTACAGATTATACTATACACATCTCCTTCCCAAAAAAAAAAAAAAAAATCCCTATATAACCATTCTCTTGCAAAAAAAAATCATCCCTAATAGCAAAGAAAACAATAAGTTGTGTCTCAAATATACCTAAATAACCTCTTCATCATAATTCAATGCTCCTTGCATAGAGGGGACATATACCTACTTAGTAATCCCACTTTTTAGGAAAATATTTGGTATGGTGCAAACTATAATAAACTATTGACTACACTCACATAAAAACATGACTCGCGTCCTCTATCTCATCTAGAATAAAATAACACCAGACTCAAGTAAAATATCTTCCCATAGAAATGAGAACACACATTAGTTCAAAAGCCTACAAGTATAAAGATATATCCTATAAACAAATGTTCTTAGAACACCATAAATTACTTTGGTTGTGTATTTTTTAGGAAAGTGTGATATTTACTTGCAATCCTAATATACTAATCTTACATCTGAAAATATCTTGGAATAGGTTCTTGTACACCCATGTTGTTGAAGTCTATTATTATTTTATTATTAGTTCTCCTTGTTGACATGGAATATCAATTGTAGTCACATTAATGAAGGAGGTGGACCATAATGGTGGGAATTAAAAAATCATTTGATTTCATTTATGGAAAGTTTTTAATCCTAGGTGCTAGGAGGGAGTGATAGAGCATCTTGCATTTATTAGGTGGGTCTCATGCATGTTGATGGAGGAAATTGGACACTATCCTTGGGATGTGTGCCCATATGGGGTATTTGTGAGTCAAATATGTTATCCATTATTATGATTTACTATTATTTGAAGATGCTTTTCATGTGGGTGTGGATTTTTATATGAATCCATGATTTTGGTTGTACATTGTTTTGGGAAACTACTTTTGGTTTTCCTCTCCCATTATTCTATAAATTGGAGACATAAGATAGCAGTTCATGGTTTGTTGTATAGTTTTACAGGTGCTATTAAAATTCTATCAAATTGAAGAGATATTTATGCACTCTTTCTCATTAAATATTTGCACATACTTGCTCGTCTCTCTTTTATAGTGGAGTTTTTCCAAAAAAAATTATACATGTACATTTGTTGTTATATAATAAAATGTTATCATTTGTTAATTTTATTCTCTCCATTTCTATTTACATATTGGTTAATACATGAACACTAAAATTTGTACACTTAGTTGACTTTATTGCTACAATAGTACACTCTATTTTCAACATTTGGTATTAAATCATTGCTTTTGATCTACACACATCACCACATTTAAGCTTTATTTATGTATTGTTAAAAAAAAGCATGTAGCTAAGCCTTTATTTAAGTAGATTGAATGGTCCCGCCATTATTTTCCACTTGAAATCACTTGGAAATAAATCACTTTCTCCTTATGCTAAAAACTCATGTGAATAATTCACATACTTAACCTTTTCCCAATGAAATTGGGACACCTTAGGCCAAGTGTTATGCAAAAACATTTTATTTTACATTTTGTTTCTTCCACAAGAAGCACTAAGAGGAAAGTTAATCAAATAACCCATGTTGATCACCACACAATAAACAAATAGGGGTGAAATGATAAAATCAAAAGTTACCAACAACAACCATTTGATGGTTTACCTAAAAAAAATTGAAAGTGAACATGTTGTTAGTGTTGACATCCTCTAAAATTCCTTTAATTAAAGGAAACATTTCAAGATTTATGGCCCTATTTTTATTTTTTTTGTAAGAATGATGGTTATAATTGGTCTAAAATCTCCTTCTTAGAAATGGTTGGCCCATTAAAGAATCAACTCAAAATAGAAATTATATTCCTTCAATTATAATGCTTCAAATTCATTCAATAATGATCATATTTGATGGCTACCATTGATCATATTTGATGGCTACCATTGATCATCATATGATCAAAGGTGGGGACGAAATAGTCTAGTTAAGATTGCAACTAATTATCTTTTAATGTTTCTTGTACAATAGTAAATTTTGAACAAATACAACTAAGGGAAAAATGAATCATTTTCCTTGAGCATCTAATAAATGGGCAAGCCAAGTCCATAAAATATATGTTTTTGGACCACTTGGTACAATTTTACTTGTTTTGGATGGTGTGATTTCACATGGGAACCTACATACTTTCCTTTTGACCAATGGGTTAAAACAAATATGTCACACATTTTTTTTTGCTTATAGACTTGTCATTTATTTAGCGAATAGACAAAGGGATGTAACATCACACACTGATCAACCCATAATCAATGACCTATGGTAAAATGGCTAGAATTAAAAATGTGATTAATTTTAGCCATTTTCTTCAGCTACATCAGATGCATTAGTGATCAAGAATATTGGAGGATCCATATTGATCAAAACATGCTCAATGAATAGGGGGAAAATGACAAAACCTAAATTCATCAACATATATCTTTCATCATTTCACCAACCAACTATAATTAAACATATCACACTAAGACTATCATCCATCTTTGTCATTGAATGAAAAATTACATGTTGGATGTCAAATATACTAATGACTTTGAACTCTTTGTTAGAAAATTGGACATTTACAACTACATATGGTTGATTCATGAACACAACTTTATTGGTCCCTAATCACTTATTTATAAAGTAATTTCTACTTAATTGATACGTATAGTCAATAGAAAGTCACTTACAAAACATAATTCAAGCACAAGACTTTGAGGGGATATATAGATTTACACAAAGTAAAGGTTAACCTACCATGAAAAATCAACAAAGGTGCAAGTCAAGTTATATAAGAAATAAATGAAATTTAATCAAGTTGAAGGTTGAGTTGTTTTAAATAAAAAATACAGGTTGGAAATAACACAAATCATAACAATGAAATGAATCTTAGGTCATTTATCAACATAAGGCACACTAAGCATATAGTAATTGTCAAATATATTATCATATAAGGTACAATAATCATGTAAGAAATATTGATAGATAACATTGTTGGATCTCAGTTGTGTTTATGGTTTGTCCTTGATGACAAAATATCTTTCAGTTGGTTTCCTTGTCAGGATGGTTCTTTTTGCATATCACAGGTATTGGTTGTTTCTCATTCGGGATTACACATATCGGCATGAGTATGGCAGGGTCTCCCCGATCCACTTTGAAATGTCTATGTTGCCTATCGGCAAGACATTTCTGATGTCATGTCGATTGAATTTAACATGCAGGCTGCTTTCGGCATGACATTCCCGTTCTCTTGGCGATAGTGGAAAGATCTATCGGCATGAGTTGTGTTCACCACTGGGAGGTCTTACCGAATGAGTCAGGTCTCACCGACTAACTCATAAGGTGGTTCATCGAGCATTTTGTGTCTTGGCGATCGGCACAAGAAAGATTATTTTGGCAAGTCTTGTCTTTTCTTTCGGCGACTGAAAGAAATCTCTATCGGCATATGTTATTCCCTCGGTATGTGGTCTCAGCGATATTGGTATGTCACACCGATCAAAGATTAAATGGAAACTCATCGGCAAGAGCTTAAGGCTTCGGCGTGAGGTTATAACGAATATGCAATGTCACACTGACCGGTGGTGGATGGATGCGTATCGGCAAGAGCTTTGCTTCAGTGGAATGTCATAGCGAACTTTTTGGTCTTGCCGACTAAGTCTTATGAAGTTCGTTCGGCGAGATATTGGCATTGTCTCAGCGACTCAGTCAATAAAGTTTCTTTTCGGTATACAGAGTTTTTCTCCGAGAGGTCTCCCCGAAGGTTGTAGGTTACAGCGACTCATAAGAATTGAAAAGTCTTTTCGGTGAGACTCTTTCATCGATGTGAGGTCATGGCGAGGATGGTGTGTCTTGTCAACAAAGTCAAATGAATGAATTTCGGTATAACAAAGTTGATCTCTATGATGTCTCTTCGATATCAAAAGCTATAGCGATAGCGACTGATGGTTTCATTTCGGTGAGAGAACCTTTTTGTCTCATCGACCAGAAGGATGTTATGAGCTCTTAGCGTGATATTATGTATTCGATATGACTTCTCCCAACTCTAATGGGTCTTGGCGAAAGCGACAAACATAAGGTTGTCTGGCGACATTAAAGTTGCCTTCGGCATAATGTGTCATCGATGGAAATAAAAAGGGAATAGGGCAAACTTTCTGAGTTTATTCTTTTAGCTAGGTATTGAACCTTAGCCTGGCTGCCATCATGAGAAAGTTTCATAATCTATTTTTTTCTATTGTTGCTGACTGTAACAGTTTTTACAGTGGTTTTTTGGAAGGTTTGTTTGGTGCATTTCTGGCTGGAAGCTTGACAGTGGTTGATGGAGCCATGGGAGTTACAGATTTGTCTGGTATTTTTATTTATGCATTTCATGTTGCACATACTAAACTACTCTCTGCATCTCAGTCAATATGATGCCCTAACTGAGTATTGTCATTTATGCATTAGAGGTTATGATTTTTTGTGGTGGACAATTGTGCTTTTTATGTAGTAAAATGAACTCATACATTATAGATTTGTTGAGAACAGCTCTTAGTTGGGTTGGTTGTTCTGTCGTCACTCCTGAAGACAGTTACCTATCTGGCAGATGTATAAATAGAAGCAGAAAACTCTTTTCTACTGCTATTGTTGTAATTCTAAGATTATCATTCTTTGGCTGTATGAAAATATATGGATAAAACTCTACAATAAAATCTGAATAACAAGACATAGAGATTGTAAATTTCTTCTCTATGAAGTATTTTAGGGATTCAATTGTTGAATCTTTAAGGTATTCTGTAGACGAGAAAACAAAGAAATATGTGCTTAACTGAAAAATAGAGAAATCCTTTGAGTTATTATTATTGTTCAAAACATAATTTGAGGGGTTGGTACTCCTTGAGATAGATATCTCTAAACGAGGGGTTGTTGCTCCTTGAGTGGGTGCTCAAAAATCAGCATATAAGGCATTGTGAATAGTTGATTAAAAGATTAAGCCTGGAAGGCATTTAGGGAGTGGTTTTTATACCCCAGGAGGGTTTTCCACTCGGAAAAGTTTTGTGTCACTTTATTCTTCTGTGTTCTCACTGCTTTACTATGTTGTTTTTGTTTTTGTACACTATTGGGATTATTAATTTTCTTAATTCTGCTTATGAATGATTACATTCAACTCATGAATGCATTAATTAGAATAACATTGAGATCAAATCTAAGCTATGTTTTTTGAATTGTTAAAATTTTTCAAACTGTTAAGACACTGATTCACCCCCCCCCCTCTCAGTGTCATTTTAACTTCAACAATTGGTATCAGAGTGTAGGGTCCTCTGATAGGTTTAATTACCTTGGATTGATCTTGGTCTTGGAGTTTGTTTTTAATGGCACATTCTCAAGACGGTGCCTCTGTAACCAGAGCTCTGTTATTTGATGGAACAGATTATGTATTTTGGAGAATAAGAATGGAAGCTTTTCTTGTTTCTTTTGATGTTGATGTTTGGAGCATTGTTTTAGAAGATTACAATGTACCAGCCACTATTCCCACTGATGCTGTTGAAAAGAAGAAGTATGAAACAAATTCCAGAGCTAAGCATTCCCTCTCGTGTGGGTTAACTAAAGATGTGTTTATTAAATTCATGCATTGCAAATCTGCTCGTGGCATCTGGAATAAACTTGAAACTATATATCAAGGGAATGAGAAAGTCAAATTGTCTAAAATCATTACACTCAAACATCAGTTTGAGGAGTTGAAAATGAAGGATGATGAGAAAGTGGCTGAATATTTTCTAAGAGTTGATGAAGTTGTCAATGCTATGAAAGGTCTAGGTCAAGAGGTTAATGAATTTGATGTGGTCACAAAGGTTGTTAGAACCTTACCATCCAAATTTGAATCTAAGATTTCAGCCCTAGAAGAAAAGAAACACTTTGATAAGCTTATCTTAGATAGCCTGCAAGGAATACTTACTACCTATGAAATGAGAACTAGCAAAAATAATTCAACAGGAAAAGAAACTACCTTTAACACTGAAAAGAAAGAAAAAGTCGAAGTCAGTGAATCGTAGCTTTTTTTAGACCGCAGAATCGGGTATACCCACTCCCCATAAACCGCAGCTACCGCAAACTTTTAACGGATCGCTGGCGCCGGCATTCATGTGGATTGCAGACTAGAACTCGTGACCAGCAGAGCCGCAACGGAATTACTTAGCCAACCGAGCTAGGGCCCCCGCCCTTCAGTGAATCAGAGTTGTCTGATTCTAAAGAATCCCATTTTTCTAGAAGACTTAAAAAGGGGTCAGGAAAATATAAGGGAAAACTTCCCTTTAAATGTTTTAACTGTGGAAAAATAGGTCACTTTGCTGCAAAGTGTCCCTATGATGATCAAATATGTCACAACAAGACAACTGAAATACAGCCTAAGAAGAAGGCCTTCAAACCTAAACGAAACTTCTATTTCAAAAAGAAGAAAAGTCTATTTAGTAAGGATGAATCTAATATTGAGTCTAAAGATTCATCAGGTGAAGAAGATGAAACCTTGTTCATGGCTGAAATTACTCAGCAAAATGATTCAAACACCATTAACATTGAAGAAGGTGAAGTAGATCTTGAAAGCGAGCTGAAATGTGCTTTACAAGAGGTCAAAAAACAAGTTCTTTCTCAAGAACATAAACCAGATCAAGAAATGGTCTCTCTGAAAACTCAGCTTGAAGAAGCTAAAAGAGTTGAAGTCTGTCTTCGAGAGACTGTAAGCTGCAAAGATCAAGAAATTCAAAAACTTGAACAAGAAGTAGTCCTTCTTAGGAAGGAAATTGAAAAATATGAAAGCACTCTAAAACTGAATGAGATGCTCAACAAGCAAAAGACGTATACTAATAAAACTGGTGTTGGTTTTGAAAAGGGTGAATGCTCAACTGACAATGTAAAACAAAACCCCTCTTCTGAAGTCAAGGGTTCAGGTTCAAATCACTCAGAATTTGGTAAGGATCATGTTAAATTTTTAAGAGGTAATAGACCTTCATACAGAGTCAATCCTTTTTTCTATGGTTATTGTTTTTTCTGCAACAAATTTGGTCATAAGGTGAGCACTTGTAGGCTTATGAATTCTAGAATGCCTAGGTTTGGTCTTAAGCAACACCATGGTTTTGTTAGACAGATCAGATGTTTTAAATGCAATACTTTGGGACATTCTGTCAAACAATGCAGAGCTGATATGCAATCGAAACAGCAGAAAATTAAAAAGGTTTGGAAACCTAAGACTGTTAACAACATTGAACAAACTATGTTGGTTGTTGGTTCAAATTGCTTTTCATTCCAAGAAAAATGACTTATGGGTCTTGGACAATGGATGTTCTAACCATATGACTGGCGACAAGGACAATTTTATAAAACTTGAAGATTATGTAGGTGGATATGTTAAGTTTGGTGATAACTCTGGTATTTAAATTAAAGGTAGAGGTTCACTTCTTCTAAATGAAGACACTCCTATCTATAATGTGTACTATGTGTAAGGTCTCAAGCACAATCTTCTAAGTGTTAGTCAAATTTTTGATAGTGGTTATCATGTTCCTTTTACTTCGCAGGGATGTGAGATTAAGAACAAGCTTGGAAAGGTTGTTGCAGCTGGAAGGAGGACAAAAGGAAATGTGTACAATCTTATTGACTCATCATGCAATGACAATAATCAAGGTATGTGTCTAATGGGCCAAATTGAAGAGAGTTGGTTATGGCATAAAAGATTAGGACACGTAAACTTTGAAAATCTGGTTAGAATCAGTAAGAATCATAATGTTAGAGGTTTACCAATTCTTAACAAGCTAGAAAATTCTATGTGCAAAGAATGTTTAAGTGGTAAACAAACTAAAATCAGTTTCAAAACAAAAGAACACTCTTCATCAAAACCTCTACAGCTAGTGCATATTGATTTATGTGGACCAAGTAGAACAAGGTCTATTAATGGTGAAAAATACTTTATGCTTTTTGTGGATGATTATACTAGAATGGTTTGGGTCACATTTCTTAAGCACAAATCAAAAGCCTTTGAAAGGTTCAAAATATTTCGTAAAATGGTCGAAAAGGAATCTGATCTAAAACTCAAATGCTTTCGATTAGACAAAGGAGGTGAGTTCACCTCTCAAGAGTTTATTGATTACTGTGAACAACATGGTATTAAAAGACAATATGCTGCAACTAAAACACCTCAACAAAACGGGGTATTGAATGTAAAAATAGAACTGTAAAAGAAATGGCTAGAATAATGTTAGATGACGCTAAGTTGCCTGATATGTACTGGAAAGAAGCTATTCATACAGCTATATACATTTTGAATAGAGTGCAGATTAGAGTGAAATCTAAACACACTCCTTATGAACTGTGGTATGGAAAAACTGCTTTTGTCAAATACTTAAAAAAAAATTGGAAGTAAGTGTTTTATCAAAAAGGATGATGGTAACCTTGGGAAATTTCAATCCAAGAGTGATGAGGGTATCTTTTTAGGATACTCAACTCACAACAAAGCTTATAAATGTCTCAACAAAAGGCTTAATAAGATTGTTGAAGTTGTTAATGTAAAATTTGATGAAAGACCACATTTGAATGCTGAATCTTTGCAGGATAATGAGGAAGAAGAACTTAAACTTGAAATAATTTCAGAAGGAGCTGAAACAGCAAAGTCTATTGCTGAATCAGCAAGCCCTAAAAATGAAAAAGCAAGTCCTGAAAAGGTTGCATCAAATACTCCTTCGAAAACTCTAGTTATATATCACCCCAAAGATCATATTATTAGGGATAAAAATATAGGAGTTCAAACTAGAAGAAAGGCTGCAGAATCTGATGAAAAGGCACAAATTGCTTTCTGCCTAGTTACTCAGTTTGAGCCTAAAAACTTTAATGAAGCTCTCACAGACTCATGTTGGCTTAATGCTATGCAGGAAGAAATTGATCAAATTGAGAAAAATCAGACTTGGGAGTTAGTCCCAAGACCAGATGACAAGAATGTCATTGGAGGTAAATGGATTTACAGAAATAAGCTTGATGAAAATGGTAATGTTATTCGCAACAAAGCAAGATTTGTCTGCAAAGGCTTTGCTCAACAAGAAGGTATTGATTTCGGTGAAACCTTTGCACCTGTTGATAGACTAGAATCTATCATAATATTCTTGGCTTATTCTGTTTACAAAAACTTTACTGTTTATCAAATGTATGTCAAAACTGCCTTTTTGAATGGCTATTTAGATGAAGAGGTCTATGTTGAACAGCCTAAAGGATTTATATGCAAATATAATCCTAACCATGTTTATAGGTTGAAAAAGGCTCTCTATGGCTTAAAACAAGCACCTAGAGCTTGGTACTCTAGGCTGGACAGTCATTTAATTTCTAATGGCTTTGTTAGAGGAGGTGTAAATAGTAATCTTTATGTTAAAACTGAAGGTTCTGATATTTTGGTTGTTGAAATTTATGTTGATGACACTATCTTTGGCTGCAATAATGTTACTGAGTAAAAATTTCTCTCAGATAATGGAATCTGAGTTTGAAATGTCAATGTTAGGAGAATTAAATTTCTTTTTAGGTCTACAAATCTCTCAATGTGAGAATGGAATATTTCTTTCTCAAACCAAGCATAGCAGATGCTTAAGAAATTTTAGATGGATGAATGCCATCCAGCTTAGCACTCCAATGATTACCGGATGCAAACTTCTACTAAGGTTGATGATTCTCCCGATACAAATCAAACTCAATATAGATCAATGATTAACGGTAGTCTTTATATTTGTTCCCAGACCCAACATTACCGTAATCAAGCTTCACGTTTTCGGTATAATCACCCAAAGAATCCTTTACATGTTAACAAGCATTAAAATGGATTCAGATGCCATTCGTAAGCACCTTTGATTATGGTCTTTGGTATCCTAGTAGCAATGATTTCTTGATTGCCATAATCGACGCTAACCGGGTTGGTTGTTTGATGATAGGAAAAAGCACCAATGGTGCTACATCTTTCTGGTGATCGCTTAGTGGCATTGGCATAGCAAGAAACAAGTATCAGTTTCTTCTACCTGGAAGCGTAATACAAGTTACCATCATGTTGCACTCAAGCAATCGCGGATGAGTCAGACTCTTTCAGATATGGGTATTGATGTTTCTAAACCTGTTTCCATTCTTTGTGATAACACTAGTGCGATAAATATTTCAAAAAATCCTGTTATGCACTCTTGCACTAAACATATTGCTATCAAGTTTCACTTTCTTCGAGAAAAGGTTTTGGCTAATGAAGTTTTCTTACAGTTTGTTGGCTCTCAAGATCAGGTGGCTGATATTTTTACTAAGCCCTTAGCTAAAGAGTTATTTGAAAGGTCGAGACTTCAATTGGGAGTTATCTCTCAATCGCGTACTTCACTAAATCTCCAAGCCAATACTTAGGGGAGCAACTTATATGTTTTGATTCACCAAAGCCTCCCAACTGGTTGCCGCGACCGGTACTCTTTTTGCAGTTGTTTCTCATGATATTTTGGTTGGATTCTCAGTTGTGTTTATGGCAATGCACATTTTCTTTCTCCTCTATTCTTTGTCATTGAGGCAAAAAAGGGGAGAGTCATTTGTGTTTTGCCATCATGAATGCTGGGGAGTTTGTTGGACTCAGTTTGTGTTTATGGTTTGTCCTGATGACAAAATATATACTTTCTCATTGGTTTTCTTGTCGATGGTTCTTTTTGCATATCATTGTGCATTGGTTGTTTTCATTCGGCTTACATATCGGCATGAGTATGGCAAGCGTCTTCCGATCCACTTTGAAATGTCTTTATTGCCTATCGGCAAGACATTTCTGATGTCATGTCGATTGAATTTAACATACAAGCTGCTTTCGGCGTGACATTCCCGTTGTCTTGGTGACAGTGGAAAGATCTATCGGCATGAGTTGTGTCCACCGCTGGGAGGTCTTACCGAATGAGTCGGGTCTCACCGACTAACTCATAAGGTGGTTCATCGAGTGTTTTGTGTCTTGGCTATCGGCACAAGAAAGATTATTTCGGAAAGTCTTGTCTTTTGTTTCGGCGACTGAAAGAAATCTCTATCGACATATGTTATTCCCTTAGTATGTGGTCTCAACGATATTGGTATGTCATACCGATCAGAGATTAAATGGAAACTCATCGGAAAGAGCTTAAGGCTTCGGCGTGAGGTTATAACGAATATGCAATGTCACACCGACCGGTGGTGGATGGATGTGTATCAGCAAGAGCTTTGCTTCGGTGGAATGTCATAGCAAACTTTTTGGTCTTGCCGACTAAGTCTTATGAAGTTCGTTCGGCGAGAGATTGGCATTGTCTCAGCGACTCAGTGAATAAAGTTTCTTTTCGGTATGACAAATTTTTTCTCCGAGAGGTTTCCCCAAAGGTTGTAGGTTACAGCGACTCGTAAGAATTGAAAATTCTTTTTAGTGAGACTCTTTCATCGATGTGAGGTCATGGCGAGGATGGTGTGTCTTGTCGACAAAGTCAAATGAATGACTTTCGGTATAACAAAGTTGATCTCTATGATGTCTCTTTGATATCAAAAGCTATAGCGATAGCGAATGATGGTTTCATTTCGATGAGAGAACCTTTTTGTCTCATCGACCAGAAGGATGTTATGAGCTCTCAGCATGACATTATGTATTTGATATGACTTCTCCCGACTCTGATGGGTCTTGGCGAAAGCGACAAACATAAGGTTGTCTAGTGACATTAAAGTTTCCTTCGGCATAACATGTCATCGATGGAAATAAAAAGGGAATAGGGAAAACTTTCTGAGTTTATTCTTTTAGCTGGGTATCGAACCCTAGCCTAGCCGCCATCATGAGAAAGTTTCATAATCTGTTCTTTTCTATTGTTGCTGACTGTAACAGTTTTTATAGTGGTTTTTTGGAAGGTTTGTTTGGTACATTTTTGGCTGGAAGCTCGACAGCGGTTGATGGAGCCATGGGAGTTATAGATTTGTCTGGTATTTTTATTTATGCATTTCATGCTGCACATACTGGTTTATAATCACCATTTTTATTTAACTGCTCTCTGCATCTCAGTCAATATGATGCCCTGACTGAGTATTGTCATTTATGCATTAGAGGTTATGATTTTATGTGGTGGACAGTTGTGCTTTTTATGCAGTAAAATGAACTCATATGTTACAGATTTTTTGAGAACGGCTCTTAGCTGGGTTGGTTGTTCTGTCGTCACTCCTTAAGACAATTACCTATCTGGCAGATGTATAAATAGAAGCAGAAAACTCTTTTCTGCTGCTGTTGTTGTAATTCTGAGATTATCATTCTTTGGCTATATGAAAATATATGGATAAAACTCTGCAATAAAATCTTAATAACAAGATGCAGAGATTGTAAATTTCTTCTCTATGAAGTATTTTAGGGATTCAATTGTTGAATCTTTAAGGTATTATGTAGACGAGAAAATAGAGAAATATGTGCTTAACTGAAAACAGAGAAATCCTTTGATTTATTATTATTGTTCAAAACATAA
>VDFB02079395.1:0-25945 GCA_007258455.2 Sequoia sempervirens | reverse complement strand
GGGAACTGGTGGCGGGGCTGGATTCCCACCCCACAACCGTAATAAAAATTTATTTCCCTCAAAAAAAATTAAAAAAAAATAAAACTTCCCTTTGTTTCTAGGAAGAGTTTCCCATAAGAAACTTTAACAGTAAAAATTTTTGAATAGAAAATTTTCTAGAATAATAAAGAAAAACCATACTTCTAAAATATGTATGCATATATATTTACATTGAAAATATATATATATATATATATATATATATATATATATATATATATACATATATATTTGTAAATTTACATGTAAATCTCCCTTTTATAGTTAGATTGAGCAAGTTTTCTTCACATAAATAAAATACCCAACAAAGAACTTGCAAACATAACTATTAATTTCCAAACCATAATATTAATTTCTTTTGTGCATCTTTCAATTTCTATTGCTAGTTTTTTTAAAACAGATTCTCATGGATTTTCATTGAATTTAAACTTCATTTCAAAGATTTCCAAACAGCATATCAAGGATTTAAATTTTTTCAAAATGAAACAAAAACGAAAACAAAGAACTTGATTTTTACTCCAAAGCTCGAAGAACTTCAAAATGGTGATTCAAATTTTTGTTTCCTTTGGTTCTAGCTCAAGCAAGAATTTCAATCCCTTCACCAATCCAAGCCAAGCCATAGCCAAAAAACTTCTTCCCCCAGTTGTCCAATCCAAATTATGAAGTTCTATTTTCTAAAATGGAGTTTTTCCCCAAATTGGTCAAACCCCTAAAATATCCCCACCAACTAAATTTATTGAACAATTTGGAGATATTTCCATTTTCTTTTCAAAGTTAAAACAATTTTACTTTCTAATTAGAATCTCATGCATTTTTCAAAATTCTTTCAAACAAAAGAATACAAATTTTGCAAAGCATTTACTTTATCAATAATTTTCAAAAGTTAAAATAAAAATAAATTTTTATTTATTTTCTTATTTATTTATTTTAATGTAACTCTAACTATCCAAACATGATTTCTTCTTTTATTTTAATTAAATCTTAATATACAATAATTCCAAAACAACTATCTCATTTAATATATCACCATTAATCTAATTAATCAATAAACTCAATCTAATTTTTTTAATTAAATAAAATCAATCAATAAAATAAATAACATTTCAACATTGCAACTAAATACATTTAAACATCATTTTAACTACACCCATCATTTAATAACCTTTAAAATATGAAATTAAATAAATACCCAAGGTGAAATGAACCAAATCAAAACAACTAAACCCGACGACAACCCGACAACACACTATGACTAGGGTAACGACTTGGCATGGAAAACCTAGCTACTATATTCCAATCAATTACCATTGGTCACTAGACACGCTCAAACCTATGAACCAGGTGGAGTCGATGTCATGTACCTTTCAACCTGTGAACAAAGAGTACATCGAACATGCATATTTATATAATATGATCAAACACACTGTGAAGAGGAAATCTCATAATCGTAGGGCACTTGCAAGTGAGTGATACAATCTCGTCCTTTTCACCAGTACACAATTACTAACTGAAGATTCTAACATCAATGATATGATCAACAACATAATACATCGTTAAATCAAATATCTTCTAAGTTAATCCAAAATATGCCATAAAGATAACACTAAGATAAAATAACATCACATCAAAATATATTCACATTGTTTAACAATTGCGATCAAAAGTAACCAAGTTCCAAATGTCACAACATAAATAGAAAGCAACATAATAAGGAAGAACATGCTGACCCAAAGATCCAAAATGGAGGGGTGTTACATCCTCCCCCCTAGGGTAAGGCTTACTCCTAAAATTCTGCAACCAACCCTAGTACAAACTCCATAAAATCACACATATTCAATGGTTCCAAAAATTGAAACACTCCATACCTCAACCTAAAACAATAGCAACCCATGCTATAATCAACACAACCAAGCACACTATTAATCTATACAAATCAACATGGTGAAGCAACCACCAACCAAATCTCCAAAATACATAACCATGAATTGTCATACATAGTACACATATACACCAATACATGTAATACCCCCATGTTTATGATACTATTTACTACTATTGTTTGTGTTTATATGTTAGTGTGATACTGAATTGTGATGGTGATTGATTCATCAATTTGGTGTGTGTGGATGTGTAGTTTAGTTGATTGCTACAATTGATATTATTATTATGATTTATGATACTCTGTATGTAGGGTTTGGATTATTTTATTATGTAATGCTTTCTCTCTAATGTTTATATGTCAATGTGATAATCCTATGGTGATCATGTTATTTGAATTCAGTATTATTTTACAGTGCAATGGTTTAATAATTAGTAATGATGTAGTAGTTAAGTATCATGTTATCTTATGATCAATTTGGTTAGAAATGTTAGTTCGTCATTGATATTGTAATTTTTAGAATAGATTAGGTGAGTGGACAGTGTAGCATCACTCGTTCACGAGTGCCCTGCTACACTGCAATTCCTTCTCACGATAAGATGTTTGATTATATATATACATGTGCTACTTGACGTTTATTTGGATGTAGGATTGCAGGAATAAGTCTCGATTCCACCTGCTTCGGCAGGACAGGGCGAGCAATAAATTAACCCAATGGGTAAAATGTTGAAAAAGGGTGTAGATTTGGAAGTGTCCTCGTCCCAAGTCCGTTGTTTGTTGTGAGTCATTGTGTCATGACTAAAGTTTTGTCCTTGTCGTTGTGTAGTTAATTGTTGAGTTTTTATTTAATTTATGGTTAGTGTTTAATTAAGTAATCTTATTTGATAAGATAATTAATTAAAGTTGTTTTGTTGTTTTGATTTAATTGTGAGTTAGTAAATGGTTAAATTTAAATATTTTATAACTTAAAAAGTGATTTAATTAATTAAAAGTGTAAATAATTATAATTAAATGCATATTGTTGAAGATAATTAAATATTATCTTTTTATTAATAATAAATTAGAAAAATCATGTGCAGCTAATATCTTGATTAAATAAATTATTTTAATTAAATTATAGATAAGTTGTGCTTTTAAAAGCAGGAAAAAGGACCAATAAGGGGGAGGATTTTTAAGAAAAGAAAGCAGAAGAGCTTTATTGATTCTTTGTTTTTGATTTATTATTTTATGGAAGAGTTATTCACACATAGAAGTTTTCTCTTTGTTTTTGGGATCTAAAAATAAGAAAAATAAAAGAAAGAAAGTTTTGGTTGGGTGTTTTCTGGGTAAAATTATTGTGGTTTTGAAAGAAAAGATAGATTCAAAAGAACGTTGAAGGCCGAAGATCGAGAAAAGAGCTGAAGGTAGGAAGTCGAGAAGAGGATTCAAAAAGGATTCTTCATTGAACGAAGGACTCTAGGTTTATTCTGTAAATTTATTATTATTTTATTGTCCTGTAAATAAAATCTAGTTGTTGAGTTTGAGAAATCCATTCCTCTATTTTCTTTTGAAAATGAATCTATGAATTGAAAACTTGTTTGTGTTAAACCCTCAAATCCTCTGTAGGAAATTATAGTAGTACCTTCAAAAATTTCTTCAATAAAACTTAGTTTGGAAAATAACCATTTGAAAAGAAAATCATTTTTATTGTGAGATGCACTTAGATACCAAACCTTTATTGGATTTATTGGAAAATATGTTATTATATTGGATTTATTGGAGAATTTGTTATTATGTTATTGCTCTGGAACTCTGGTTAAATATGTATACATTTAAACAAAAATAGACAAACATATATATATTATTATTCTATTTGAGTTATTTAAATATATATATTTAATTCTGGTGTATCTGTATAATTTCCAGTTTATGTGAAAAGAATAGAAATAATACTTTGTTTTGAAGACATTGAATTAAATATTTATACTTATATATACTGTTCTTTTCTTTATATATATATATATTTACAGATCAAAGTTTAGGGTTTCGTGTTTTGTCTCTGGTTGTATATGAAATAAAATATATATATACACATAAAATAATAAAGTTATTCATAATTCAAATGTTAGATTTATGTATTGAATAATTTTTAGATTTTAAATACTTTTATTGTTAATCTATTTCGTATTCTGTCCAAGAGAAATACCTGAGAAAAGTTATATTTTATAAAAATAAAAATGAAATAAATTAAATTAAATTTTAAAAAATATATATTAAATAAAATTTATGGGGGTGGGGTTCGGCTGAGGCCATACCCCCACAGCCCCTGTGGTGGTTGTACGCAGCCACCACAGGCTGCACACAGTAGCCAAGGCTACACACGACAACTAAGGCTGTTGGTCGCAGCCTATGGAGGCTACAGCCTGCCACGGGCTACCCTTGTGGTACGCAGTACCATAGGTGACTGCAGCGGCAGCAAATGATTGTTGTTTTTAATATTTTTTTATTATTATTTATTTATTATTGAATGAAATTTGTATCTTTTAATTAAATTAAAATTTTATTAAATTTAAAATTTAAATTTAAGCATTTATTTAATTCGTATATATGCATATCAATGTGGGTATTTTTAATATGTTTTTTTTTATATAATAGTTTAAAAATATATAAATATTTAAAATTATAGTTTTAAAAGTATGATATTTGTTAAATTTTATAATATGTTTGTATAAAATGATTTTAAAATATAGCTTTAATTTATTTTATATTTATATAAGAGACTTTATATACTGTGATCATGTTTCTTTTTTTTTATATGAGAATATTTACAAGATATTATACTATAGTTTAGTTGAAGTAATTGGAAATATGTTATGTGATTATTATTAAATTAACTAGTAAAAATTAAAAGATGCAATGTTATAGTGTAATTGTATGAAGTGGGAATATTTTGTGTGTTTTGGATTTAATCGAACCTTCTCGAGTATTGGTTTATGAAGTTTGTGAAATTTATTGCGTTTGTAGTTTGTTTCACGTTGATTTATGAGTTATGTACTATTGTAATTGTTTATTATGGTTAATTTGATTTTCTTCAATTCGGGTTTGGGTCATGAGGAAAAACCCTAAGAGTAAACTTTTTCAGTTATAGGAATCTCAGTTGTGTTTAGGACTTCCAGAGGTGGGGACACTGTTGTTTATTTTTTATCTTGTAATTTGATGTTCTTATGTCCTGGTTTTGGTTAATGTACATTTGGATTGTACCATTTGTGAATGTTATATGTAACGCCCGACGTGCAAACCCCAGAGAACAAACATAGCAAATTTTTTTTTTTTTAAATAATACAATTCACTACCCATAGCTATATTCAATGATCACACAAGCTATAAGAAACGATAGAAGTGATTTACTAACTTTGGCAATAGAGTCTACTTACTTAGGTCAGCTTAACATACCTCTTACATTCTATTTTATCAACAAGTCCTTGCTCCTAATGCCTATACCTGCAAGGTCTACATGACTTGGCACACACATCAGATCAAAGATAGTTAGCACATGATCACTAAGAGAAGCTATATAAATCAATGGTAGTTTTTACATTATCAAAAATAAATGAAAAATCTCAAACAAGACTTAGGAGAACAGTCCTAGGGGCCTGACCTAATGCCTCGGAAGCTCATCACTCGATGGCCTTGCCTACGTATATAATTCGCAAAGGCACCGTAGTTCGACAACTTGAGCTGCTCCAACTCATTGACTAACCAACCAAGGGTTCACTCATAAGACTTTCAAGGAGGAATCTACCCCAACACAAAAGTAACACAACACCACAAATACACGCTAAACTCAATTCTCTATTCATAAGCATTATGTGACCCATACAAAATTACATACTAGAGGAGTGGGTATGCAACCCTTTCTAGGGTCCATCACCCCAGACAGTTTCTTAGGCGGCTGCCACCCACTTAGGTGAAGCCAAAGATTGCTGAACTAGATAAGCATATTCTTGCAAAAATAAAATAAAAATAGCCTACTCAAATATTTATTCATACTTGCACAGGGAAGGTCACAAGGCATAACAACATTTCCTTGTAGCTAGATAGCTCACGATAAAACATATACTTATATATATTATAGCTATCCAGCGTGAAAGAAAATAGTGATTTCACATCATTCTTGGTTAACAAACAATAGTTAGTATAGATAAACTTACAATAGATATCAACTCCTTATCACTAGTCAAATACTACTCAATAAACCAATACTTAAAACTTAAACATTCAACGATATCAATTTATAATATACAAATTGATGATTAATGTATGAAAACATTTCAAGGGTCATTCAAAATGAGAATTCAACAATATAATATCAACATTTGAATTATATGATAGTACCATTTACAATTATAATCAAGACAGTAATCTACACTTGAACTATGTTATCCTTTACTATTTCTTAGCTCCTATTAACTA
This sequence comes from Sequoia sempervirens, assembly GCA_007258455.2. Classification (NCBI taxonomy): domain Eukaryota; kingdom Viridiplantae; phylum Streptophyta; class Pinopsida; order Cupressales; family Cupressaceae; genus Sequoia; species Sequoia sempervirens. The sequence goes on along the minus strand of VDFB02079395.1, from coordinate 19,575 downwards.
ACATTCCCTTAAACATATCAATCAATCATCTTTAGAACACATGTATAGCTAATAAATTGAACTAACATAATATATGCAATTAATAAAGTTGAATCTTAAAGCCATCTAAAACTATAGTCCATCAGTTATTGTTCTAATATTAATAATTGCAATGAATAAATATGAGTTCGTAGATATTTTAATTGGTATAAGTATATCAAATAATGGTAATGGATAATAAGCTAAGTTTATCACATCATAACCTAAATGATGAATTTTCTAAACCAACAATAAATGAATATCACATAGGCCTATTATAAAAACCAAGTAACCAATAATATACTGATTTTAATTTAATAAACCATACCTGCTAAGTCCACATAAGGAAAAATCTAAAATGATCTCTATTTTATCAAGATATTTCTTAGTTGAGCAATTCTAAAATCCACAAGTGAAATCATTTAAGAGTTCTCACTAAAACTAAAGATCCAAGAATTAAATTAATATGATTATTAAAATATTCCAACGTCCGATATAACCAATTACAATTGTCTCGATATAAACCATACAATAAATTAAGGCTTATTTTCTTTTAAAAATATCTATTCTATCAAAATAACCAATTAAACAAATATATTTAAATATATATATATATATATATATATATAATTAAATATATATAATACATATAATTAAACATATATATAAATACTTATTAATTAATACATTAAAATAATTTACTATATTCAAACAATGCTAATAATAAAACTAGTGTATTGCGACTTGTATAACTTTTTCTTTCAGATCTGCGTCTTTCTACAATTTTTACTGAAGGTGCGTCATTAAGTATTTTAACACATATAAAAATTTTAGCTATAGCCAGTTCGTACATTGTGAGTTATGATAAATTTAGTGACCCTATGTCTCTGTTATTTTCTACAGGGAAATATTTATTATCTTATCATAGGATTTTATTTTTCCTAGTTTATTAGAAGATTTCCTTTGTTTTTCAATACTACAGAGGTCTTCTAAATTATATATGAGATTTTCTAAATTATCTATTGTTTTATTTTTGAATTTTCTACCATTTTAAATTCATTTCCTTAGAGAGGATCTAAGATTTTCACAATTTCTTCTACAAAGATTTTTTTTTAAATTTCACAATGAATTAACAGACAATATTTCAACATATGTAAGCAAATTATCTAAATTTTTTTTTTATAATATCAAAATAAATATCTACAATTTTGTACAAATAATCTTTTAACAACACAATTTAAATAAACATTTAAAATAAAGAACCTAGAGTCCTGCGCTTATTTGAGAATCTGATGATGTTTGCTTATTCCCGATGGCCTCTACGATGAGTTTGTCCTTCCTGCTTCGAATCTCCTCTTTAGAAAACCGTGCTCAAATCTCGAATTCAAATCCTTAATCCCACGACTCTTTTCAAAGTATTCCCCAAAACAAAAGAATGGAAAAAAATCCCTTTTGAAAACTTCAGAAGATTAAAAAAAAGGCATCACAATTCTTTTTTTTTTCTTTCAATTCTTGTCTACATAAAATCTCTGTGTGTGAAAAGCTTACAAAATTCTTAATTAAATAAAATATATTCCAATTTATTCAAAAATCTCACAAAAATCTAGAATAAAAGAATTTAATTTTTTAAAAGCAAGCTTTACAGTTAGATATCAAATCACATTCGCTCTTTCATCTTTTTCATTTGTTTTTTAATTTATTTTTCTATTTTTCAATACTTTTTGTTTTAATCAGCTTTTGCAAGCTTTACTTGCAAATCACATTATCTAATTAATTTAAATAATTTATTCTAACAATTATCCTCAACAAAATAATTAATTAAAATAATAAACACTATTTAATATTTTAATTATCATTTAATAAACTCATGACCTTTTTTCTTTTTTTAAAACATAAATAAAACATTTAAAATTTTAAATATAATTTAATCTAACATTTTAATAAACAATATTACCCTTATTTAATTAATTCAATTACAACATATAAAATACCATTAGAAGCTCTTATCTCATCTTCCTCTTCTGATTCCTTAGTCAGACTACCTGCACATCCTAGGTGAGAATGGAGGGGTACTACATCCTCCCCCCTAAAACTCGACTTACTCCTAGAAATCACATGGCTCAAAATGGTAACATAACCACATTAGTACCAAAATTTCTCTAATCTATAATTGATGTACACCCTCTTTCTGCATCATTACAATTAAAATCACTATCCGGCTTCACATTTGAAAATAATATTTTTTTAACTACTTTTATTTATAAACCCTTACATCTCTTACAATAACATACTTGATTTCAACATTAATAACAAAGCAAATACTCCTATTAACTCAATTTTCCATTTACACAACGAACATCTCCAAAATATCGTAGAAGGAAACCACCTCAAATGATTACTTAGAGTTAACAAAAATACACACCATATCATGTTTCAATCACATATTTTAAGTCACCATTTATGATTCTCAATAATATCCAATCTATTTTATACCACAGAGTCACAATATACCCACATTTAAGACAACATGGTTATCCCTCTTTTACATCAATAGGCACAAAATATAAGAAATATACTTCTAACACATACATACACAGTCACATCACTAGGAACACACAACACAAGGCTACACAAGGGTCCATTTGGACACCGAAAAGCAACATACTAATCCATGATACATAATCCATGACCCTAGAGCCAATATTCATCTCACATAATCCATACCTCACACACTCAGTGGCTTAATGGTGTTAGGCCACACACACATAGTGAGACCATCCAAACAAGACCACTATGACCCATCTCTTGTTGTACAAGGTGGTTAGCCTCCAAGAGATAGTCATCACACATAGGTGGGTAGTGGATCCTAGCTGTGTAACAGCCTCACATACCACCATCCTCAAGGTTCCCTGCGTCTACTTCCTCGTATACACTCACCAAGTCTGCCTCATACGTCCTTGGAGAGGAATCACAATACAACACATAGCCAACCTCAAAAACAATAAGGATAAATTAGTTTAGCCACCAAAGTCATAATTACAAAAAATAAAAAAATTAATTTCAACAATAAAGAAATAAATGTGCACAATTTCAACACTAAATCAAATGTAACCACGAGGGCTACGACCAAATAAGATCACAAGGTGTGGCTAAACCATCACAATCAAATATAACAAGGTGTCAGCTTTCACAATCACTAGAAAATCATCAATAATTATAAAGAAAGTTCATAATCTTAGAAATTGCACTATACAACACTGTGTGACTAGATACTAGCCACCAAAAGAGGAAGGAGGGAACAACGTCCGGCTATACAATAGCCCCCATGTGGTGCGGAGTGGGCACGCCATCCACATGACCCAGAGTGTGCTCCTTGGCTACACTCTGCCTCGTGTCGTCACGCGACATGGACTAACCAAGTGGGCCACGCACTCCTTGGTTGTCTGCATAGGATGTGCACCTCGGCCTCCATCCTGCATCGCATCTCAATGCGACATGGTCATACACCAGCCGGAGAAGGCACGCACTAGTCGTATGCCGCATGACAGTGTGTCCGTGGCTCTGCGGAAGTAGGCACGCGCTAGACACACCCCGCATAGCGATACCTCGTGGAAAAAGGCACACGCAGGTACTCGCTGTCGCCAGAGGTATACATGGCTAGGACCTACCCATATGCTAACTGACCCAAACACTGTCGAAAGAAAACATGAGTATCCCTCTACAAATGTGTGAGGCCCCATTATGCTCATCACACAAGTAGACTATCAAAGCACATTTCATAGTGCACCTTCACGTGTCTAAGCACATGGCATCGTGTCCTCGAGCCCAGCTCGCTACCATCAACAACACGGCATCATCACCAGCACTGTGTCAGAACATTAGTGGGGTGTGGCATCGTATCCATTGCATCATGTCAGAACATGTGCAAATACAGTGTATGCAATACATATATGGGCATATCAATATGGGGCTACTCGAGCTTCACCTCTCATACGGACGAGGTTCACTCGCTAATGTCAGCTCCACGTCCCTATGGACGGCCAGTCAAATACTAACAACCAATGCTGCTATACTCAAAACTGTGGGGTTTAGGCTGGCACATATGAATCAAGTACCCTGATTCATCATAAGGGAAAGTAGTGAGTACATTTCCTCGGGATCGGTTGAGCTAAGAATACTCTGCGTCGCAATATGCGTACGCTACACACTCTGCCCAAGGAACTTTGTTGCTGCTACTACCCCTTCACAGATTGAGGGACTAGAGAACCAAAAGAAAAGAATCCATGAAACTAGCTTTTGGCTACTCTTATATGTATAGATTTTCAACCACATGTGGGTTGGCCCTCAGTCAGGTAACAAACATACAAGCACACAAAATGGTATGGTTAATTCTACACTAGTAAATACAATATAGTCTTCATGAATGGGTACATAGTATCACCATCCCATGGGCACACAAAGCAAGCACAGGTTTAATACAACACGCAAACATTGCATAGATACTGGTTTCCACAAAACAAGGAATACATTCATACCTACTATTATAGAAAACAAATTTTCCTTATTCTCATATGCACATACATGATTGATGCCACATATAAAAAACAAGTACTCCCAACATCCTCCATACTTTTCTTCTGAATTTATGAACTCTTTAATCACTTTTACAATTCCTTAAATATCAACATTATCCTCTTCCTCAAGTTCAAAGATCAATTTTATCAACTCCCTTAAAGCTAGAATTAATTCCATAAGCCTAAACAATCCTCACCCGCTTCCTCCTAGACAAACATACTCTTTTTTTTTTTTTAATCACCTAATAATCTTCTTGATTCACAAGAAAAATATTTTTATCACCATTTACTACATCATACACTTTACGAGAGATAAACATCAATGTCTTCGATTATAGAATTTATATTTGCTTCCATCATTTATACTAATACATGCATAAAGAAACTTTTATTTTCATGTCATGAAACAACATTTTTCTCAAGTTATATCATTTACATTTTCAGGAGAGAGTGCACTTAATATAGAATCACATCATATGCATGTCAAAATGCATTGTCTTTCAGTACAAAACATTACCATTTATTTACATACTAGATTCAATAACAATTAAGAAGAATCGTCAATCACTTACACACCACAACACATCAATTTGTATTAATTCAAGATTTTATTAAATGAACATATATCATCACATTTTCTCCTAAGGTAAAACATTGATTTGATCAGCACAAGGCCTTTAAACCCCATCCAAGTACAACACTTTTATAAAATCAAAATGTTTAATTTTTTTATTTTTTTATTTACTTCATGAAAATATCTAGGAGATTATTTTACCCATACCCCTAATCACACTCATACAATGCAACATTCTTACCACACTTCTAGCACTCTACGAACTTCAATTCTATAAGATTTTTCCCTATACACTAGTGCAAATAATATATGATCAACTTCACCTATGAATTTATACTTATGAAGAAAATTTTGAAACCTCAAATTTATTCCTAAACTTGTTAGGTACTTCCTTTCATAAAACTTAAAATTAACGAGCATATATAAGCATTTAATAACCAATGTACTCCTAGAGCATTCCCTTAAAACTTATGCATCCAAAAACACGAGATAGAAGAAGTATTCTTTGCAAGGCACACAGTAAAATTAAGTTTGTTAAATTAATTTCAAAGATTCACTCTAACAATATTCCATACATGTTACATGATCAAGTCACTCACTTGCACCAATCATAAAGGAACCATCATAATTATTTTAACGGATCACTACTTGACAGTATGGTTATACTATACTACATTTCTTTTATACTTATATAGTATAATTCAATAAAAATACATGCAATCTCAATCTAGGAAAACACTAAAGTCATTCTTTTATCTTTTGTTACTTCTACCCTTCATTACTCATAATCAATTTTTAGCACATAGCTTTAAAATCACATATGTCAAAAGAGGTGGAATGAGGAAAAAAATAAATAAATAAATAAATAAAAATTCACATAGTATAAAGTCAACAAATATACACTCAAAGAGAAGATGCACGAAGATAAGACAATATGACTAATTTCAAAGTCACCTTGATCTCACTCAAACTCAAAGTTAAGAGAACACACAAGAGAATGTTGAACAACATAACTCTCACACTCAACAAGTTAAGACTCAACATGCTCATCTACACCCGAATGACACAAGGGTAGAATTATATCCGTACTGACACAATGACTCACCACAACTAAACATGGTAGCAACATTACCTAAAGATCCCAGTGCTACAACCTTGGCTCTGATACCAAGTTGTAACGCCCGATGTGCAAACCCCAGAGAACAAACATAGCAATTTTTTTTTTTTAAAACAATACAATTCACTACCCATAACTATATTCAATGATCACACAAGCTATAAGAAATGATAGAAGTGATTTACTAACTTTGGCAATAGAGTCTACTTACTTAGGTCAGCTTAACATACCTCTTACATTCTATTTTATCAACAAGTCCTTGCTCCCAATGCCTATACCTGCAAGGTCTACATGACTTGGTACACACATCAGATTAAAGATAGTTAGCACATGATCACTAAGAGAAGCTATATAAATCAATGGTAGTTTTTACATTATCGAAAATAAACGACAAATCTCAAACAAGACTTAGGAGAACAGTCCTAGGGGCTCGACCTAATGCCTCGGGAGCTCATCACTCGATGGCCTTGCCTACGTATATAATTCGCAGAGGCACCGTAGTTCGACAACTTGAGCTGCTCCAACTCATTGACTAACCAACCAAGGGTTCACTCATAAAACTTTCAAGGAGGAATCTACCCCAACACAAAAGTATCACAACACCACAAATACATGCTAAACTCAATTCTCTATTCATAAGCATTATGTGACCCATACAAAATTACATACTAGAGGAGTGGGTATGCAACCCTTTCTAGGGTCCATCACCCCAGACAGTTTCTTAGGCGGCTGCCACTCACTTAGGTGAAGCCGAAGATTGTTGAACTAGATAAGCATATTCTTGCAAAAATAAAATAAAAATAGCCTACTCAAATATTTATTCATACTTGCACAGGGAAGGTCACAAGACATAACAACATTTCCTTGTAGCTAGATAGCTCACGATAAAACATATACTTATATATATTATAGCTATCCACCGTGAAAGAAAATAGTGATTTCACATCATTCTTGGTTAACAAACAACAGTTAGTATAGATAAACTTACAATAGATATCAACTCCTTATCACTAGTCAAACACTACTCAATAAACCAATACTTAAAACTTAAACATTCAACAATATCAATTTATAATATACAAATTGATGATTAATGTATGAAAACATTTCAAGGGTCATTCAAAATGAGAATTCAATAATATAATATCAACATTTGAATTATATGATAGTACCATTTACAATTATAATCAAGACAGTAATCTACACTTGAACTATGTTATCCTTTACTATTTTTTAGCTCCTATTAACTAACATTCCCTTAAACATATCAATCAATCATCTTTAGAACCCATGTATAGCTAATAAATTGAACTAACATAATATATTCAATTAATAAAGTTGAATCTTAAAACTATCTAAAACTATAGTCCATCAGTTATTGTTCTAATATTAATAATTACAATGAATAAATATGAGTTCATAGATATTCTAATTGGTATAAGTATATCAAATAATGGTAATGGATAATAAGCTAGGTTTATCACATCATAACCTAAACGATGAATTTTCTAAACCAACAATAAATGAATATCACACAGGCATATTATAAAAACCAAGTAACCAATAATATACTGATTTTAATTTAATAAACCATACCTGCTAAGTCCACATAAGGAAAAATCTAAAATGATCTCTATTTTATCAAGATATTTCTTAGTTGACCAATTCTAAAATCCACAAGTGAAATCATTTAAGAGTTCTCACTAAAACTAAAGATCTAAGAATTAAATTAATATGATTATTAAAATATTCCAACCTTCGATATAAACCATACAATAAATTAAGGCTTATTTTCTTTTAAAAATATCTATTCTATCAAAATAACCAATTAAACAAATATATTTAAATATATATATAAAATTAAATATATAATACATATAATTAAACATATATATAAATACTTATTAATTAATACATTAAAATAATTTACTATATTCAAACAATGCTAATAATAAAACTAGTGTATTGCGACTTGTATAACTTTTTTTTTCGGATCTGGGTCTTTCTACAACTTTTACTGAAGGTGCGTCATTAAGTATTTTAACACATATAAAAAAATTAGTTATACCCAATTCGTAAATTGTGAGTTATGATAAATTTAGTGACCCTATGTCTCTGTTATTTTCTACAGGGAAATATTTATTATCTTATCATAGGATTTTATTTTTCCTAGTTTATCAGAAGATTTCCTTTGTTTTTCAATACTACAGAGGTCTTCTAAATTATATATGAGATTTTCTAAATTATCTATTGTTTTATTTTTGAATTTTCTACCATTTTAAATTCATTTCCTTAGAGAGGATCTAAGATTTTCACAATTTCTTCTACAAAGATTTTTTTTTAAATTTCACAATGAATTAACAGACAATATTTCAACATATGTAAGCAAATTATCTAAATTTTTTTTTTATAATATCAAAATAAATATCTACAATTTTGTACAAATAATCTTTTAACAACACAATTTAAATAAACATTTAAAATAAAGAACCTAGAGTCCTGCGCTTATTTGAGAATCTGATGATGTTTGCTTATTCCCGATGGCCTCTACGATGAGTTTGTCCTTCCTGCTTCGAATCTCCTCTTTAGAAAACCGTGCTCAAATCTCGAATTCAAATCCTTAATCCCACGACTCTTTTCAAAGTATTCCCCAAAACAAAAGAATGGAAAAAAATCCCTTTTGAAAACTTCAGAAGATTAAAAAAAAGGCATCACAATTCTTTTTTTTTCTTTCAATTCTTGTCTACATAAAATCTCTGTGTGTGAAAAGCTTACAAAATTCTTAATTAAATAAAATATATTCCAATTTATTCAAAAATCTCACAAAAATCTAGAATAAAAGAATTTAATTTTTTAAAAGCAAGCTTTACAGTTAGATATCAAATCACATTCGCTCTTTCATCTTTTTCATTTGTTTTTTAATTTATTTTTCTATTTTTCAATACTTTTTGTTTTAATCAGCTTTTGCAAGCTTTACTTGCAAATCACATTATCTAATTAATTTAAATAATTTATTCTAACAATTATCCTCAACAAAATAATTAATTAAAATAATAAACACTATTTAATATTTTAATTATCATTTAATAAACTCATGACTTTTTTTAAAACATAAATAAAACATTTAAAATTTTAAATACAATTTAATCTAACATTTTAATAAACAATATTACCCTTATTTAATTAATTCAATTATAACATCTAAAATACCATTAGAAGCTCTTGTCTCATCTTCCTCTTCTAATTCCTTAGTCAGACTACCTGCACATCTTAGCTGAGAATGGAGGGGTACTACATTATACGTGTAGATTTTGGTGAGATGGTTAAGCCTCACAGATGAACTATTTGATTGTTTCAATATCTCTTGTGGTGCAATCCTATTGAGTTGAATATTTTTTGCTTGAGTGTCTAGAGAGAGTGGCTCTAGTGGGGGCCGGTGCACAAAGGGGTTGTCAAGGTAACCGACATAGAGTTAGATTAATCAGTAATAACTTAAGTAATAAACCACGGGTGGGGATTAAACACTAATAAGATAATTGTGAAGCTTCGTCTGCCTGTTAGTTCTATCACAGACCAAAGGGGACTGAGAAGGCCATGGTTGGCAAGGTCATTGCCTTGTCTTCCCAAAAGGCTAATGACTCTACATGAGTAACCCTATGGAGCGGCGCCTTAAGATAGGCTGTCAGGAGAACCATAGATGGAGGCGGCACCTTAACTTGGTTGTCTAGAGAATCCATGTAGAGATGGAGGCAGCACCTTGTGATAGGATGTCTGGATAATTCATGTGAAACCATGTGATGACACTCTCGTCTAACATTCTATTTGTGTCAATTTACTGAAGTCCTCTAGAAGCGATTTATTGATTTCTCTTTGGTTATTGTTGGAAGTAGTCTTTGATATTATGTCTTGAGTTTCATTGATGTTGTGTTTGTGACTTGTTGTTATGTTCTGAAGTGGTTTGTTGTTGAGCCTTTTGGATTTATCTTTGTTAGGTTATCTTTGTGGTCTTTGGTGTTAAGTTGTCTATTTGGAGTTAGACGTGTTTGGTCAGGGATCCTTCCTTGTCTACTCCCAGCACAGGGGTGGTTGGGTGGAACATGCTTCGCAACCCGTTGGGTTCCCTTTCTATTGTAGATGTATCTTTTATTGCAAGGTTTTGGAGGATGTTGATGATCCAGTAATTCTTTGTACCAGATGTATGTTATACTTCAGATGTAATGTATTCATTGATGTATCGTCTCCCACATGTGTTGGGATGACTTTGACATATTTGGTATATGTAGTTATTGAGATGTATTTTTAGTCAATTATTTTACTATCATTTGGATGTAATGTATATTCAGGCCATGTATTTATTTAGGAACGATAATTTGTAATAGTTGTGTTAAGTTGTGTTATATCTGTGGTAATATAAATGCTTCATATCTTTATAGTATCTTTCATTGTCATATGTACTTATGTTATGAATATGGTTATTGCTTAATGGATATTTAAATGATGAAATGGGAATGAATAGATTTACGTAATTGTTTAATTATTGTTATCTTATTATCATTGTTATGGGTTAGTGTAGTAATGTCACCTCGTGTACCCCAATGGAATTAGTCTTGCAACTTAATAAATTGTTATGTTAGAATACTTAAGTATGTTTATTATGTTCTTTAAAAAAAAAAAATGTTTCATTGTTATTAGTTCCTTTGGGGTTCGCATGGCGGGGCGTTAAAATACACATCACCGAGAATCATCACAAGGCCACTCATAGTGCGATATCATTACAATGTTTACTCAAGACAAGGTATGCAACATTATCACTTAAACATTCATTTAACATTTTGCATTTTGAATCCATGTACAATAATTTAACAGCTACATGATTTCTTAAGACTTAACAATAAAGTTACGGACTATAGGCCTCACCAAAAAGGTGTACCTATTATGCAATTATCATTAACATGCAATGGTTTCCCTAATCCCTTTTCTCTAAACTTTGACTTACTGCAAAACAATTTTCTATTCATATTATACATTTTCCATGATTATGAATGCAACTTGGGGACTTAGGTCCTTTACCCAAGGTTCGATCTAATAAATCAACCTTCATGAATACTTAAGTATTTTCTCATAAGATATAACATACCATGGTTTCAATATACCACACACTCAAGGATAGGCATCTTTGTTTAACCAATGGGAAGAGAGAAAAGATAAGAAATATTTACAGTTCTAACATAGGCATGAATGCAATCATGGTTTCATCATCACACAAATGCATTAATCATATGAGAGCATGCACAAATCTCTATGAACTAACAACATGATAATTCATTTTCTATTATCATATTTCATAATTTTTATACAATATAACATGCAAAAGCAATTCCAAAACCACATAGGGTCAATCAAAAAATCACTTGCACAATGAGGTAAAGCACAAGAAGACATGCAAGGGTGGACATGACACCAAAGCTGGTTGTCATCCACCACACACAACACACCAATATCACACACTACACAATAGTCCATAATGCATTCTTCCAATAGGAAGGATATTGGTGCATTGTGCACTACATTGAGGATCCTATCCTTTCCACTGGCTTCCTGCACAATTGGACCTACACCAACTCACAAAAAATTCTGGGTGGACAAGTGAGATCAACCTAAAAGGAGAATAGAACTACCAAATAGAGCATCTAGGTCAACACCATAGCTCATAATGCTTAGAGTATAGACCTATGCAACTAACAACTTAATGGGTCCACATTATCCTAGAGCACCCAATGTTTAAACTTTGGCTCTGATACCATGTGTAACACCCCACCACGCAACCCTAGGGGAAGTTGTAATTTACTACACAAACAAACTATTTTATTTTTTATTTTTTTTAAAGGAACAATTAATATGTAAGTTCACTAACCAATTTCCAACAACCCCTAGGGTTACGAGACTAAGTTACTTAAACCCGAACAAGAAACATGAATTAAAACCATAACATTTAAATTACATAAAGCATTAAGAACACATACATTCCAAATAAGATTAATTACTTCAAGAATCATAAATACAACATGATTTCAAATAAAAATTAATTTACAATAAGATTACAATGCTCATTCCTCGAATGAGATAAATCCAATAAGTATGATTACATATTACATATTCCACCTCGACACAAATGAGGGGCAATAAAATGCAAGATCAACTGAATGAATTAAGCATGAAATGAAACTGGATCCCATGAGCTCTCCAACAGGATATCTCATCCACATGAACAAGAAGACAACCCAATGGATTAAGGTGCACATTCCACCCAACCATGTGATACCTGAAGGCTCACCCCCCATGCTAGGAGATAGTAACCAGGAATTCCTAGGCAAGACTATCCACCACTAGACACGGGATAACTAACACTGACACAACTGATCACATGAACCATACGACCATAAGCATAACACAAGTACAACTCTAACATCACTAACATAAGTCACATTGCTTCTATAAATAAAATAAATCAAGTATGATAAGAAGACCAAACTCAAGAAAACTGAATACCAACTATTGTCGTACAAAGAGTGTCATCACACAGCTCGTCATGGGATATCCTCTAGGAATATTCCTTAGCTCTGGCCCCACTATGGGTTGTCATGTGGCCTCTACCAAATCCCAACACTCATGGTCACTCATTTTGAATCAAATACCTCTAGTAAGGACAAGATAGATGACCTTGTCATTCCAGGCCTTCTCGTCTTATCCCAAGTCTATACAAGCCCTTGTTTCCATAAGTGAGGCTCAATTATCTTAATTAGTTTGAAATACTACCTAACATCTAAGTACATTGATTTATTTTTCACTTGATTAAACCACCTCTGAAGGTTTCCCAATTTACCGCTTTGGGCTCTAGCCCCTAATAAAAGTCACTCTTCTACTTGAAAACATACCAAACAAAACGAATCACCAAGAGAATCCCAAGTGCATACCAATATGATAAAACCACTCCAACTCTTGGAGGAACACATAAATAAAACTCACTCCAAACACTAGAGACAACAAAAGTAAAAACTCTCTCCAAATATTGGAGGCAACAAAGGTCAAAACCCTCTCCAAACACTGGGGAAAAACCAAATACAAAACCCACTCCTTCCAAAGGAGGCACAAACTATCCCCATTTGTGAAAACTAAGTGAGACAACATGATACAACTCTACACATTTCCCAAGGAAAAATGGAGATTGACAACATAACACGACAACCCCAAAATAAAACCCCATCTGGAAGACTTACGTATACAATTGACTCAATTTCCCAAAATGGAGAATGAACGAAAACATCACTTAAAAGAAAATATTTCAGGGAACTCAATTAACTAATGTTAGGGTTTCCTAAACCCAAGCCAAACACTAACATAGTACATGAAAACAAGTAAATGATTAACTTTAATTGTACATACTCAAGGTAGATCCATTCATCTTGACACATTTAGGAATTTAAAAAGCTAACCATTTAATTTATTTATTCAATGCTTCATAATGATTAAAATTAACTTTTAAATAACATTATTTATTATAAAATGAAATCCATTTCCACTATATTAATACAATAATCATTTTTAGAAAAGAAATTCCTATTTAAACATTTAAACACCATTTGAAAATGTCCCAAATAAAATATATTATTATTATAATCCAATTAATTAAAATTAATACTTTATTATTTAAATTATATTATATATATATATAATATATACATATTATAATATAATATATATATATATTATAATTTATATAAATAATAAAAAATATATATATAATAAAATAAATAAATTTTAAAATAAAAATAAAAAAGAGAATTTGTTTTAAAAGAAACCTAGCCCTAATTAGGGCATGCGTAGGCTTCCCTGCCTCCCAGGGCGATGGTTTGTGTGTTCTGCACAAAGTCTGCCTGCCTTCGGGCAGCGGCCTATATGCCCTACACATGGCTCGCCTCCCTTCGGGTGGTGGCCTGTGTGCAGGCGGCGGCCCGTGTGCCCTGCACATGGCTTGCCTCCCTTTGGGCGGCGGTGGCGGTGGGGGTTTGCTTCACCACCCCACAACCAAAATAAAAAATAATAATTTCCCTTAACAAAAATAAAAAATAAATAAAACTTCTCTTTGTTTCTAGGAAGAGTTTCTCATAAGAAACTTTAACAGTATAAAAATATGAATGGAAAATTTTTTAGAATAAGAAAGCAAAACCATACTTCTAAAGTACCTATGCATATATATTTACATTGACATATATATATATATATATATATATATATATATATATATATATATATATATATATATATATATATATATATATATATATATATTTGTAAATTCACATGTAAATATCCATTTTATAGTTAGATTGAGCAAGTTTTCTTCACATAAATAAAATACCCAACAAAGAACTTGCAAACATAACTCTTAATTTCCAAACCATAATGATAATTTATTTTGTGCATCTTTCAATTTCTATTGCTAGTGTTTTTAAAACAAATTCTCATGGATTTCATTAAATTTAAACTTCATTTGAAAGATTTCCAAACAACATATCAAGGAATTAAACTTTTTCAATATGAAACAAAAACTAAAACAAAGAACCTGATTTTTCTCCAAAGCTTGAAGAACTTCAAGATGGTGCTTCCAATTTATGTTTCCTTTGATTCTAGCTCAAGCAATAATTTCAACCCCTTCACCAATCCAAGCCAAGCCATAGCCAAAAAACTCCTTCCCCCAATTGTCCAATCCAAATTATGAAATTCTATTTTCTAAAATAGAATTCCTCCCCAAATTGGTCAAACCCCTAAAATATCCCCACCAACTCAATTTATTGAACAGTTTGGAGATATTTCCATTTTTTTTCAAAATTAAAACAATTTTACTTTCTAATTCAAATCTCATGCATTTTTCAAAATTCTTTAAAACAAAAGAATACAAATTTTGCAAAGCATTTAATTTATAAATAATTTTCAAAAGTGAAAATAAAAACACCTTTTGATTTTTTTTCTTATTTATTTATTTTAATTTAACTCTAACTATCCAAACATGATTTCTACTTTCATTTTAATTAAATGTTAATATACAATAATTCTAAAACAACTATCTCATTTAATATTTCACCATTAATATAATTAATCAATAAACTCAATCTAATTTTATTAATTAAATCAAATCAATCAATAAAATAAATAATGTTTCAACATTGTAACTAAATACATTTAAACATTATTTTAACTACACCCGCCATTTAATAATCTTTAAAATATGAAATTAAATAAATACCCAAGGTGAAATGAACCAAATCAAAACAACTAAACCCGACGACAACCCGACTACACACTATGACTAGGGTAATGACTTGGCATGGAAAACCTAGCTACTATCTCCCAATCGATTACCTTTGGTCACTAGACATGCTCAAACCTGTGAACTAGGTGGGGTCAATGTCATGTACCTGTCAACCTACAAACAAAGAGTACATTGAACATGCATATATATATAATATGATCAAACACACCGTGAAGAGGAAATATTAGAATCATAGGACACTCGCAAGTGAGTGATACAATCCCGTCCCCTTCACCAGTACACAATTACTAACTAAAAATTCTAACATTAATGATATGATCAACAACATAAAACTTCATTAAATCAAATATCTTCTAAGTTAATCCAAAACATGCCATAAAGATAACACCAGGATAAAATAACATCACATCAAAATATATTCACATCGTTTAACAATTGCGATAAAAAGTAACCAAGTTCCAAAGTCACAGCATAAAAAGAAAGCAACATAACAAGGAACAACACTATCGACCCAAAGATCCAAAATGGAGGGGTGTTACATATATAATCGAAAACATCATTTCGTGAGAAGGAATTGCAGCGTAGCATGGCACTCATAAACAAGTGGTGCTACACTGTCCTCTCACCCAAGAAAATACAACATTAGATATAAAGTAACATTGCTAACTAATTGATCACATCATAAACTAATTACTAAACCACTGCATCACAATGTATTATTGAAACCAAATTAAACATCATAGAATCACAACATCGACATATATAATATTAAGTAAAAACCATTTCTTAATCAAATAATCTAAACACCACATAAAGTATCATAAATCATCATAATAATGTCAAATGTAGCAATCAACTAAACTATGCGTCCACAGACACCAATTCGGTGAACTAATCACCATCACAAACCAATATCACACTAACACATAAGAGTAACAAATAGTAGCAAATAGCTACTTCGATGTAGACACCATAAAGGCCATCTGGAGAAAGGTTCTGTGAGTCATCATGGAGTACATAACGGTGGACAGGTGCTTCACCAGAGTCTATGGATACCACTTTGGTCTTCTCAACCACTTTCGCTACAAGGTTAGGGTCTCTCTCCCCTATTATATTTTCTATTCCTTCAAGAAAAGTTTGGAGGATAATAAGAAAAGCCCTAAAAGATTCCCCATCTTGTACACTGGGTTAATAAGGTTGATTGTTGAACATTTCCAAAAAATTCCTGCCCCCACTATCTTGGAAACTACCAATGTTTCTGAGAGTGACAACACTGAGCCCATTGGCTCAGAGTATTTTCCTAACTCTAGTCCAGCTAGAAAATTCCCTAGCTTGCACACTATCCCTATTGGGAACGAAAACCCTACACCCCTTTCTGATAAAACCCATGCTGAGCTTGAGCTGAATAGCCCCTCCCTTAAGAACAGTTCTATTGATAAGAAACCCCAGGCCAAAAGCCTTGTTTCCTACTCTAAAGATTCCTCTGAGTCAGAGGAGTCTGATGCCAACAAAACTGAGCTTTGCGCTGAACCTCTGCCAGATAAACATGCTAATGATGACTCCCCTGTTATTCCTAACCTTGAGAAAACTTGTCCTATTATTGGAAAAGAGCCCTCTCTAGATGTTCTAAACCTTCCCAAAACCAATTCTGAGTCCCACTTCAAACTCTTTGAATGGACTTTCATCGAAATTAATGAGCTAAAAATAAAAAATTGGGCCCTTTAAAGAAAGATTGAAGAGCTGGGTGCTAAGATTGCAGAGATTGAAAAGAAAGATGTGGATAGTGGGGTTCAAGATCACAGTAACATAAATATAGACTCCAAGGTTGAGAATATAAGGAATACCATCAAAACCGTTGTTGAGCAAAATAACTGAATAGCAAGACACGATGCCATTATCATTAATGCGATGACTAAAAAGCTAGATAAATCCTAGCAGGGGTCTCTCATGGTGGATTTGGAGGAAACAGAGGACAAAATCTAGGATATGGATGCGAGCAGTTCCAAAAGAACTAGAGCCAATTTGAAGCACAAGGTCCCCCCTACTTCGAAGATGATTCAAATTTTTAAAAAGGGTGTCAATGATATGCAGAATCTGGAGGCGGAGACAGAGTCTGTCCTCAAGACTGTGAATTAACGACTGGGGTTTTTGGTGCTTAATTTACTGTTCCTTTTGGTTTGACCTTTATGGTCTATTTCGTATGGTTGCTACTGATCTTTTCTCAGGCAGCTAGTCTTTTTGGTTGGAATTTTGTGTCCTCTTTTCTATTTTGTAAACGTTGTAGTTTTGGGTCCCTGTAAACCTGTTTTACCCCTTTTATCAAAAACAAATAGTAGCAAAGATTATCAGCAACATGGAGGTATTACAATAACTTAAATAAATAAATTATTAAATATTTTCTAAACATATGGAAACCATAAGAACTAATATATTATTCTTTCATAAGAACTAAAATATGAATTAATATGTATAAGAGCAGGGGAATATATCAATTTTTTAACATACACTTAATATAATATATGTAGAGCATTTAGCTTGGAAGGAGAATATTATACTTCCTATGCTTTATTCTAGTCTTTGTCTATAAATATTTTCCTAAAATTTTGACTAAGCTAGAAAAAGGGATACCCTATTAATGAAATTGATAATTCTTTCAACAAGTGAGATGAAACCAAAAAGTGTCTAAAACTAAAGAATAGACAAAGCAACTAAGTAGTGGCTTTGGATACAGATGTGGATGTGGATGAGTGAAATGTAAAATGAGGGTCGTAGTTCAAACTCCAACTACACGTTTGGGAACCCTTAACTCCATAGAAGGCTCTAATTTTGAGGGTTGTAATGCGGAGCAAAAGTTTTTCCCACCATACTATCACTGAGATTTTTCCACCAGATGGAATCTTGAAGCCCAACCCTACAACAATTATAGACAGCTTTTCATAAATTGTAGCAAATATTGATTTGACTTTCTTCACTAAAGGAAATACCAATGGGACTACAAGAGTTTTTTCTTTGGGCTGCAACTCTGTAGAGGACCCATGCATAAACATGGAATACTTTTTTGAAATGACTTGGTAGTGAATGTTGTTGGAAAATTTATTGCTCCCAAATTAAATTTTAGATTAGAGAATTTATGAAGGAAACTGGAGGAGAAGTTCTGAAGAAAGAAAGTGGAGCTCTTCAAAAAGGCTGTTGGAATTCAAGAAAGGCTTCATCAATTATTTAGCAAGCGTAGGACTCCAGGTTCCATTTTCTTATTTCTTTAGTTTTCTGATTCAGTAAAAATAAATAATGTTATTCTTTAGAAGAAAATAAATCTTATGGGGTTTTAGAAAATCTTCTGGGTAGCAAACAAATGAATGAAATTTTCTTGGATTTTGAAAATGTCCAATATTTCTATAATTTGATTATTTTATCAATTTTCCTTATAGAAGATGTTTGTGATAAATATATATATATAAATATATATATACTTATATTTTATATATAAAAATCAAACTGCATTCAAAATTTATTTATTTCAATGCCGAACCAATTATACTTTCGGCGTTCTTTTTTTTATTGTGAAGGATATAAAAAAAATGACTATATTTGGGGGTAAGGGGGGGATGGTTGGGCTGTGCCCACCCCTTTCCTTGTGGGCTGCAGAGTTCCCACAGCAGTCATAGGGACTGCTGCATAGTCTGCATATGGTTGGTGGTGTTTAAAGTTTTTTAAAAAAAAATTGTTTGTTTTTTATTTAATATATATTTATATTTATATGGTATCTTTTATATATATATATATATACAGTGTCCTTATATTTATATATTTATTTATATTTATTTATATTCTTTTAAAAAATGTATATAATCGGTATTGGCATGATTTAATACACAGCCTTGAATTTTTTTAAAATAAATAAATAAATTTATAGAGTAATTAGAATAAGCTAAATATTATATATATATATATCAATATATAT
>VDFB02079394.1:0-26282 GCA_007258455.2 Sequoia sempervirens | reverse complement strand
CAATTATTGCATCATTTGATTGTGTGTATATGTTTTGTATTCAATTTATTTTAATATCAAATATAGTAAGTTATTTTATTTTCTAAATTTATTGTGCAGGTTGTTGTTGAATACCGAGTAGGATGGGAGAATGAGAGATATGTATATTATTGTATATATGATACATGTAGAATAGGTGGAGAGATAAAATTTTGGGATTGGAGAGTGTTCAACATGCATAGGATGTTGGATCACCATCTTCCTCTTCTCACGCCATGAAAGCATGGCCAAGGTGCAATGGGGGAGAATGAAAATTCTTGCCTCCTCCCCCTAACAAATTGAAAATGTATCTTCAAAAGGAGAATAATATGGAGTACCAAATGAAGCTACGATATAATATATAAAAAGCGTGTGTTATTCAAAGGGTCTATAGAGCATATTGTAAACAACACTACCATCAACTACCTCCAAAAGAAAAGGAGGAGGTGAAAGCCACAATGCAGCTATACAACACTAAGGAGAGGAAGGAGGAAAGAAGGAAAAAAATATTGATCTTGCAAGAGAGAAAGAGAATGGATGGAATGGTAATATGGAATTGAATTGTTAAATATAAATTTTGGTTGGTTCATTTTTTCTATTTCGATGCATACAAGGTTCACATAACGTTAACTTGCATTCCATGATAAGGTGATGGTCAACAAGTGAATGTTGACATCGAGCAAGGTACTGTTGATTTGGAAGACGAAGTAGTTCCCACAAAAGCAAAAGATGATGTTGTCCCTCCCAACCCTATATCTAACATTGAGAAGAAGGAGCGTAGATGGTCAAAAGTATCAAGGCTTGTTCAAATGAAGAAACTAGAAGAAATAATTATTTTGAAATATTTTGTTTAATGTTTGTTTGAATTATTTCAATGAATGTTACATGCATCTAAATTTGATGTGATGTTTCAATTCCTGCTATTATAGGGCAAGGATGAACAATGAAGTGGTGGGCATGAGTAGGGTAGTTCCAATTGGGATAGGAAAATGTGCCTCAGGAGGGTAACAAGGAAGAAAGGGTGCCTACGGAGGGGAGCAAACAAGTGGTAGAAAAATCAGTAAGTATCTATTTTAATTTATTGATTAGGGGTAGAGATTGTACATTATTATGTTTTTTAATTTTTTTCATATTTACGTACTAGGATGATGATATTATTATTTCTTGAGTTTGGGAAAAGAAGCTAAAAAAGTGGTGGGTAAACAAATATTGAGGTGAGCACTGCATTCCTATGAGTTCACCAATTTGAAGTGCGGTATCTCCTTTCCTTATGTACATATATTATTGGAAATGACAGTTTCAATTTGATATGTTTGTATATGTATCTCTTGTTGTCAAACGTTTGGCATGTATTGCACAATAACAATGTATATATATCAAAAAATGAGATTTCTTTGTACATTGTGAGCTTATTTGGGTTTGGTTGGAATTTTACCTCCTAGGATAGTGATAAGTCTATTGCACAAATTTAGCGAGAAATCCTCAATTGCAGTGATTAGAGAAAGAACAAGGTGTTCACTAGATTTCTATGACTTCAACTATCTGAAGTGTGCATTTTCATTTGATTTTACACATATATTTCTATATTGCTATCTAAATTTGTAAATTTTTGTTTTCTTCTATGTCTTCTCACACCTCTACCATGTTTTTCAAGATAAGAATGGTTTTGGATGTGTGTAGTCTATCAAAAAAATGGGCCTTGACCTTATTAGTGACATAGTTGCAATGCAGGTGGGAGACAATAATAAAGATGGACATGGGGATGGGGAGAACACTAGCCTACAAGTGGGAGAGGGTAATAAAGATGGACATGGGGATGGGGAGAGCACTAGCCTGCAAGTGGGAGAGGGTAATAATGATGGACATGGGGATGGGGAGAGAATTGGCTTGCAAGTGGGAGAGGGCAATAATGATGGACATCGGGACAGAGAAAGCATTGGCCTGCCATCTATATCAGTAACAACAAAATGCACTTCCATGCTTTTGTTCCAATTTATTTATGAATCCTTAACTATGAGTTGAATTATGATTGATGTTAATGAAATTTCTATTGCAGCCAAATCCTATTGATGAGGAGATGATAGATACTGAGGACATCACTTTTAAGGTTGACAATCATGTTGACCTTTACTTAGGGCATGAACTAGTTGGAAAAGGCATTGTAAAAGATGTGACTAGAGACCTGCTCATTTCCATGACATTCCACTCCCACAAGGTTATGTGAAAGTCCACATCATTAAGGCCATTGATCTTGCTTGCAGACTGCCTTATCCTTGTGAATTTGCACAGACTCTCGAAGAATCCAAGAACGGCTTCACGATATGGAACCTCTCCTACTTGAGGCCTTCTCTTCCATAGGTACATATAAATGATTTCTTTTTGTCTATATCATAGAACCTTATATTTGTTTCCATCCATACATGAATTGTTCAATGTAGTCATTTACATTCACAGGTTTCTTATAGGCTGAATGTGTTCAAAATGCAAAGGTCAAAGCATAGCTTCACCATAAATATGTTGTTACACATTTATTTACGAGGATTCATGGAATTAGAATCACCCCTCCCTCAGTGCATAAGAATCCAAAGAGCCATAAATAATTTTACAAAGGCCTCTCCTCAATTGCACAAAATAGGCAACGTAGGAGACGATGAGAGAGGTTGACAATAGTCATTGTGCATTGTTTCTTTGATAATTTAATTATTGAAAAATTATAGTGTAGACACATTATTTTCATATGTTTGAATAGTATGTTGTTATAGATTTTATATCAAACTTTTCATTGTCGTGTAAAATTACATTATAAACAATGTTAAATAATGGTAGGCAATGCCACATGTAGTCTTGTTTTTTATGGTAACTTACTTACAAATGAAACAAGAAGTTGACATTTAAATCATTTGAGCTCAACAATTTTGAATATACTAGTCAATAGTATTGAATAGACTAATTGCATACATGGTTCTTTTGAAACCCACTAATATTGTGGTTTTGCACCTAGATTATGCTTCCACCCAAAGTGATAATAGCAATCATTGCTCTCCTTAGGAAATGCAATTACATGCAAGTCACATATGGATGGGCAATAAACACATGTGCAAACTTTATTTATTACATAAATAGAAACATGTTTAGCAATAAATGTTATGTGTATGTATATATGTGGGCAAGTATTATTCTTGTCATAGATAATTTCAAATCAATTATGGTGTTAAATGCTATTTGTGGATGTTTGATATACAAAGTAGGTCATTGTAAGAAATTTTATAGCTAACAATATTATAGCCATCTATAAATGCACAATCAGAAATAATCCTAATGACACTCATATGGGTGACTATAATGAAAACCTTATGTTTTGTAGACAGTAACAATGTAATGAAGTTCTCATTCAAAATTTATATCGACTCCTAGTTTGAGTCAAATTTGCATTTAAATTTCTTCATATGATTCAAACAAAAAATACACAAAATAATTGCATTTTACTAAACACAATTTCGGTTGACCTAAGAGGTGACTAGCCAATTGGATTGTTATGTGTAGAGAGTTTGACAACACTATGTGGGTTACAGGTTGCATATCACCCAATGTCTTCCAAACCCTATTTTTTACTTATCATCTATTTCCACTTGTATTTGTTTCATGGAATTATTAAGTTCAATAATCTTTGAATTCATTTCATCAATTGCACTTACAACATCATCTCTCACTTTCTTTGCCTACAAAAAATCATGTGCAATACAAAACCTTTTGATTTTATCCACTTTTGCATTGTAATTTACCCATTGCACATACTACAAATGCACCTTCCTCAACTTCTCATGAGCAAGAACAATCTCTTTAGTCAATACATTATCTATCTTGTTCACTTTGGTCTGCTTCTTTTCAAGTGTTTTTACAATTGTTTCCTTTTTCATTTCATACTTCTAACCTATTTGAGCAGAGGGTTGAATAACAAAATGGTTTGTTACATGTAGAGGAATAATATGTGGGTTGTAAGGTTTATAACACCCGATGTTTTCCAACCTGCAATTTTGCAAAATAGTATTAATGTACTTAAAACCTTTTGTTATTTACACAGCAGGAGTGTAATGAAAGGCACCTTCAATATTCATGATTTGTGTAATTTGAAATTTTATAAGTTGTGCAACAACACGTTTCACTTTTTATCTTTGAATATGCCTTACAGGATCATTATTAGTAAGTTGAATATTTAGTAATTGAGCCTCGAGGTGTGTGATATCAGCCTTAAACTTCTGAATGCCCTTAGATTCTTGCAAATTCTCATTTTATAATCTCTCAATAATATTAATTAACCTCCTTTTCTTTTGATGATAAAATCTTCTTCTTATCTTTTAATTCCTTTTCTAAGTGGTTAATTTTACTCTTTTGTTATTTTGATTCAGTTTCAACACTTCCAACTAGTGCTTTTGCATCTGCAAGTTGACCATCCATGCATTTTTCATCATCCCAACTTTTTGATCAGATTTGGGAGTGTCTTTCTGATTACACAATGCAGATGTTTCTTTTGAAACTTCTTTACAAAACTTGTCTGATATTCTATGTGTGCACTTAGATCTGATATTGTCTTGTCCTTATCATCTATTTCCAATTGTATTTGTTCCATGGAATTCTAAATTTCAACAATCTTTGACTTTGTTTCTTCAACTCCACATATACCATCATCTCTCACTTTCTCTTCTTGCATAAATTCATATGCAATACAAATCCTCTTCGTTTTATCCACTTTTGTATCTCCATTTTTACATTACACATACTGCACACGCTCCTTCCTCAACTTCTCAAGAGCAGGAACAATCTCTTTAATCAATATATTATTTTTTTCATTCACTTTGGTCCACTTCTTTTCAAGTGTTTTAGAGAAAAATACTTTTTAATTTCATGCATTCTATTACCTGTTGCCTCCTCAAGCATCCACAAGATCAGTGGAGGCTTCATGTGGGAAAATTTCCTCATGTGCCCTTCCATCATGAGAAAATGTGGGTTGTTGACATTGAGCTACATAGAATGAAAAAAGGTTTTGTGCACATGAGGGTTGCAAAAAGTGGGCATTGATGTGGTACTTATTTATCCCTCCCACAACAATCAGGGTAACATAATGAAAGACACCTTCAAGATTTGCCACAATTGTTTGTTACAATAAAAAATGTGTGTCAATTTCCTCATAAGATTGAGGAAAAAATTATCAAAATAATTGTAGGTTGGACAACACAATAGGTTTTGAAACAATATGTCGGTTGCAGGTTTCATAACACCTAGTGTGTTTTCTAACCTCCAATTTTACATTACATTATGAATGCAATTAAAACCTTCTATTATTTACACAATATGAATGCAATGAAAGTTAGCTTCAAAATTTATAGCAACTATTAGTTAGAGTAAAATTGTGTTGCAATTTGTTCATATGATTGCAAAATGAATGCATAATATAATTGCAAGTCAGAAAAAACAATGTGGGTTGTGCTTTAATTAATTTTGCATGTTTAACACTAAAGGGTCGAGTAGTTGTAGGTTGGAAAAACATCAAATAAATCCAAATTCACCTAGGAGTGACAAACCAATTGGGTTTTGACGTGTATAGGGTTTTAAGACAACATGTAGGTTGCAGGTTTTACAACACCTAGTGTTTTTCAACCCGCAGTTTTAGAGAATAGTATGCATATAATGAAAAGTTTTTGTTTTGTACACACTAACAATGTAATGAATTCTACCTTCAAATTTTAGAACAACTCTTAGGTATAGTAAAAATGACATTTCACTTTCTTCATCTGATTGGAACAAAAAAATGGTCACATTATTTGCAAGTTGGGAAACACACTATCCCTTGTCAGATTTCATTATACAAACTTTCAAAGCTATAGGGTTTCACAACAATATGTGGGTTGTAGGTTTCTTAAATCCTTAATCATATCCAAAAGGTATTGAGCCTTATTGTAGTGATTAAGTATATTATTTATGCTTTGTTGTATGAAATTTGGTGACATTGCAATACATTTACTTCTCAATATACTATCAAGGTTATTTTGTCCTTGTAAAACTATAAAATATGTGTATATAAAACATGAATAAACCATAATAATTCTTAAATATTAATACAAATTTTCTCCTTGGGTGTAATATAATTCTTTGCATACATTCAAAGTAATGTTCTACTTGTAATCTATAGGTTAAATATGTTCTCATTTGGCATGCATGGTGGATCATTTTATTCCAACAACAGTGCCTATTTCATTAGGTTATAAAGTCATATCATACCAAGAGAAACAACATATTTTAATAATAAAGGAATTCCACTTGCACATAAACAAACACCTCAAATATCATATGAAACAAATAAGTATAGTTATTTATCCATCTACAAAAAACTAAAAATCATATTCGTTATGATAAACACATTGTGTTATGTATTTACTGTCCATAAAACTTTCAAACAACACTGTAATTATAACACATGGAAATGAGTGTGAGGCAATCACTAATGACATCATAATGCTATTAGAATTGGATATACTCATATATAAAATGTGTCAATAGTTTGCAAAAATTTGTGACTACAAATTTCACAAATATTGGCTATAATATAAATAAATAGTTTGTATATAGTGTCACTTGGTCAACCATTTATGGATAGGTAACATTTCTACATTGTCACTATCAGGAAGAATTATTTGCACTCTTATTATCAAGTTAGACTTCATGACATACAAAGTAGGTGTCCTATAATATTCATGTAACATCCTTAATGACGGTATGACATGGTGCACCTCAAATCTGGTGGTGTAGTTGAATTTAAAGACAACAAGCAACCATTCCTCAACTAAACCATTGCGATAACTAATTTGAGATTCCCCCTTAAGGAATATCATGAATTTCATGGTCAAGTCATTGGGAATACTGTGCTTCTTCATGATTACTATTGGCTTAATTGATACCTTCCAAATGTATCCAGCTAGGTAAAGGTCTTGAAGCTCATGGTAAAGACGAATTGGCCACTCATAAAAATATTGAATCTGTATTTCTAGATTATGATATTTAATGTCCAAGCTCATTATCACCTTTGACTTGTACAAGAAGTTAAAGTAATGAGAATGTATGAAATTTTATGTGACCCCACTTTGGCCCATTTTTCTCAATTCTCTTTACCATCTTCTCCCTCAGCCTAAAGGGGAGACTCAATTCCTTTATTCGAAGGAGGACATTCTATGGAAGATAGTAGTGGTATTTTGTCAACCAACTAGAGACCCATGTATGTGCATCACGTGACATCTTGCATACGTGCATCAAAATAATTATTATCTTCCACATCTTGACCATACAAGTAGAATTAGAACAAGAAGAATTAAATAACACAGTTCCTACTATGTTTTCAAGCTTGCCAATATTTTTGTGCATTTTTTTCAATCATATGCAAAAATTTAAATATAATTTTTAATCTAACAAACAAATGTGGTACATGTTGAAGGTGATTTCCATTGCATTCTTAGTATGTAATAAACAAAAGGTTTTGATTACATACATAATTACATAACAAGCATAATTAAATAAAACACAACCCAATGTGTTTTTTAACCTGCTAATATTTTGTGCATTTTTTCAATCAGACCAAAGTGAATGAGATAGATAATGTATTGAGTGAAGATACTATTCCTTCTCTTTAGAAGATGAGGAAGGAGTGTGCACAATATGTGTAATGGCCAAATGGCAATGCAGGACTAGAGAAGAAGGTACTAGAATGCTTGAAATGAAAAAGGAAGTTGCTCTAAAAAAACTTGAAAAGAAGCAGAACAAAGTGAATGAGATCTAGATAATGTATTTGTTATCACAAGGATTTGCACCCGCATGCAAGGCTAAAAAGCTCTGCAATCCCGTGTAACATTGGATCAAACTCGGGTTGTGGGTGACCTATAATGAGATTGAATCTCTGGATTCTAGGCTAGCTTCCTATTTATTCTTTGGTTTAGATCAATGAAACTGGTTAGGAAAAGGGAAGAAGGTACTGAAATGAATGCAAGAACTAATTTTTGTACTGAATATGCACTTAAATGATGATACTGCATGCAACTTGTTTCACAATTACTCTTCAATAATCCTATTCGCACAATTGAATCTGAAAAGTTTAACCACATAAATAATTTATATGAAGGCTTGATTGTATTACCATCTTTGAAGGAAAAGAACGTTTTCACAACTAAAATAGTAAACTAAGTCAGATGCATAACATATAACCTGTGGAACTAAAACTTGCTTGCATACAAGCACATGTGAATGAAATGGGAAAATACAGGCTTCCTGAAATTAAAACACGATATATTCCTTATCAAATCATTCACACAGCATGACACCTAAGATTTTGAAGGAAAACACTTTAGCATACTAAAAGGTAAAAGGAAAGCTCTGCAAATTAATGAAACTTGATTAACTTGTAATAACCTGCTACTGTATTAATCTGTAAATAAAGCTGAGTTACATGATAATTCACTTTGCAGAATGCAAAGGCTGAAAAACAAGAACAAGAAGAAAACAATAAACTTTTCCCAATATATACAATGAGAGTGCACTCCAAAGTGCATGAAAAAGAAACTGAAAGTCAATTTCAATAAGAAAATGATAACTCCAAGGTAAATCCTGAGCAAAATAAAATATCTCCAAAAGAAGAGCTCAAACTCATGCAAAAATGAGTGAACTTAGTCTCAAACTCGCAGTCATAATGTATGCAACTAAAAAGTAGCTTGAACTGAACTGGAAATCCATGAAAAGTGGGCCAAAACATGCAAAAATTTCCTCGTTCTTGTCAACTCGCCCATGATAACTGAAACTCCATCCTTGTACTATGTGTTACCCTTTTTTTCACTCATAGGTTCAAAAAGCTAGAGTTTGTTTTAAACTGAGGAAGACAAGGTACATTCTATTATCCTTCTTCATCACATTCAAATGCATGAATGAAAAATATGAAAAATTATAACTACAGACCATTACATTCATACATGTGCACGTAATAGAGAAAGATTCACATATTTCTGAAAATGTAATCTTTATTGAATGTGATAAGGTACATGTGTCTCACACAGTAAGCCATGAGACTGACTTTTCTTTGATGCAAATAAAGATAAATCAATACATGAATAGATGAAGGAAATAAATAA
Organism: Sequoia sempervirens; assembly: GCA_007258455.2. Taxonomy (NCBI): domain Eukaryota; kingdom Viridiplantae; phylum Streptophyta; class Pinopsida; order Cupressales; family Cupressaceae; genus Sequoia; species Sequoia sempervirens. Next base: position 17,100 of record VDFB02079394.1, on the reverse strand, counting down.
GCATGTAGAAGGGATGACCAGTCATTGCCTGAATGACTGGCTGGCATTTGCCTCACTTTGATGTTGTCCTCGTTGCTTATCCTTCCTAGTTTTCATACGCTCTTGTCCCTATAGTAGTCAAGCAATGTGTTAGAGTTATACTCTAATCAATGAAAATTCATAACCATACATGATCATTCATGTCATTCACCTATGCATGTATTAACTTATCTCGATGTGCATCAAAGATTAATGAATACCTTGGGTGTCTAGGAAAACCATTTGGTCAACGTACACACAAAAGACGGTCATTTTTTCTAACTTGTTTGTTCCATGTGCAGTTACAGGTGCAGTTATTTTCGGATTAAATGTGTGGAGATAAATGTGGCTCCCATAAGGGTTGAGCCCAACTCATAGTTTTTTTTTTTAGAAACATTTCATATGTATTTAACAGATGCAAGAAGGATAAATTGCATAAGAGTCATATAATCAGTAATCATTACTTGATACAGTTTAAATTCATGATCAGATATAAAGTACAAGAAAGCCACATGAATGCAATGATACATAATGCCATGAAGACATTCAATTTCAGAGAAACATTTAGAAGAAAGGAGGCAGCATGTTGTCCTTTAAAACAAATGTCAAGAATCACATGGTAATATTATGACAAAGAGAAGCAACAAAGCTTCAGTGACATAAATCATGGTAATGGTTATTTTCATCATTGCAAGAAAGGACAAGCTAAGTATATTGAATGCACAGGGTAGCACTATGAAAGAAAATAATTCAGGCACAGGATATATAGTTAATAGAAACATAAATCATCAAAAAGCAAGACATATTTATGAAAGCACAACTTATAATGGACGAATTTAAAATATGATATCCTTATGGTAAAGATCATGATGGAATTTGATAAATAGTATTGCCTACGAAGGGGCACATGGTAAAACATATGGTGTACTAATTTATCTTATGTGATAAGGTCTGTTGAACAACCAAGGAGGGCAGTTTGTTTGCTCACATAGATAATACCAGATGACAGTGTAAGAGGAGTAAAGGCAAAATAAGCCATCTCTGAAATCATAAGGGGTTAGTCACAGCACTGAAGACTGTCATAGCAGTTTTTTATCAAGGGGTTCATAGAAATCTAAGAGAGAGCATTTCAAATAAAGTACAAAGGACAATGAAAGTGATCTTTAAGTATACAAAACAGAGTATCACATGGGTATCAATATTCATGGGTATCAGTAAAAAACTATAAACCCTCGTAGCCATGAGAAATACAAGTTCAAAAAGGTAGTGCTCATGAAGAATATTTAAAAGTGGAGTCTCTGAGCTATGCTCATATTGTACAATGGCATCGAATTTCTTCACAGGGCCATATTTTCTTGTGTAACAGCTAGTTGAGTTAGCTTTTGTTTTGACTGAACAAGAGATCTCATTCATTTTTTCAGACCCTCAACCTATGCTAGTTATGGTGACGTCCAACAAATGGGTAAAATAGACCCCAGTTCCTATAAAATAATGCGCAGCCATAGCTGGGGATGCACAAAAAAACACGCAAAAGTAACAGATTCCAGAATGTACCACAACCATGAAATAATAGAGCCTTTTAAACTTTCAGAAATGAAGGAAATGGAGTATATACCTGCGGCCAAGTGGAGTAAAATCCAACAGAGGTGATTATTCATTGATATCATAAAGAACACAAGATGCCCATGTTTTAAAAGGGAAAATCTACAATACAGATTTGATAAAAGGTCGTCCATAGAGCCAGAAATAACCAGAAACTTAACTCAAAGAAGGAAGCTCTTACCCCGTGATTTTCAAGCCCGAAAGACCTTTATTTCATGACAAAAATGTCTACAGAAAGCTCTTGTCGAAACCCTCATCATTGGCGGTCCTTCAAGAATAACAAATACAAACAAAAATGCCTCTGTAAGTCAGTTTTAGCCATTGAAGAAGCTTGTAGAAAACTTCTGTCGGCGGCGTAATGAAGAGATCTTCCAGAAAACTCGATGAATAAATGAAATGAGGTGTTTGATTTATTTTTTGTATCTTTTTATTTTAGGGTTTCACCCTAAAGTAGTCGATGGAAAAACTTAGCATTTTTGCTATGTTTTAAAGGAAAATGAAACTCAAATTAATAGTCGAGTTCTTGACACTTTATTTTTTCTTTAATCTCATTTGTAAAATATTTAATTAAGTGGTATAGTTATAAACTACTTACTTAAATATTATTTAAAATGCCAAAAATAAATGTGTATCATGCTTTGTAAATGCATTAAAGGGGGATTTAGTTGAATTTATGCTTTTACAAGCATCTAGGGGAGTTGGAGGAACTTATCAAACATAAGGCAAACATATAGGGAGCATTTAATTGCTTTTTGAGAGGTTGAGGGACATTTGGAGAGAATTTAGGCCTTTTTGACCAAGTAAGGAGTTAGTTTCTTATGCCTTTATGGTAGACTTGATCAAGGCTGATTATTTTCAACAGTTTGGAGCCCTTTTTTAAGAGGTTTAAGGTCTATTTTTAAGGATTTTATGGTGGCTTACAAAAATGAGGTTTTCTAAAACCTTATTTTGTGGAGCAACTTAGAAGTTTGGCTATTTTAGCTATTTTGTAACTCATTTTTGAGGCAGTTCTAATTATGCATTCTAGAGAGTTAGTGATTTTTTCTCAAATCCTTTCTCAGCTAATGTATGCTTTGTAACTCATTTGGAATTTGGAATTTGGAATACAGAGATTACCTTGAAGACCAGTGTTAGTTTTCATACTACCTTCATTTTTTCTTTCAGATTATGCAAGTTTTGAACTGTGCTTTTTCTAAGTCTACATTTGAACTTTAAAGTTGTGAAATTCATCTTTCCTTCTTAAAATATATATGCAAATTAAGCCTTTTCATAAATTATGCATAAGTTTTCACAAAATTTATGTTGAGTAGATGAAATAGCTATCATCAATTTTCCAGTATATGTTCATCTATTTTATTTCATGATTCTTGTCAGTTAGGTGTATCACCATAGAGAATATTTTCTACCATTTCTGTTTTGCTTTAATAATCTTCCCCCTTTTCCTTCAAAGATAATAGTTTAGGTGATACTGCCAACATAGGAAGCCAACCTTTTCTGGAGGTATGGACTTATATAAGTTTTATACTTTTAAGATCATTCCCATGTTACATTGGATTACATTCAACAGGGTGTAAAATTCAAGTGTTAACACTATGCATGCTCAATCAATTAATAATTTGATATGAAATTGAAGTAAAGTGCTAAAAATCTCCATGAATCGCATGATTAACTCGTCCTCCAGTTAGATCTACTTGTATTTGTATTCAATGGAAAATTAGATGTTGTTAGCTTATTACTTAATAAACATTAAAAATCCAAAGAGGCTATCAAGAACAATGGAAAATCACAACAAAGAACGATTATACCTTCCTTTCCTTCCATGCTTCACCTTCATAGCACCTTCTTACTTGCTGGATGTTGTGTTGCCCTCAGATCGAACATGCGAGCAATCTGCAAATGTCTAAGACCTACAACAAGCTTTGAAGGATTTATGCAATGTCTAAATGCCTATGACTATGACAATGTCTATGAAATGAAAATAATGACTACTAATGCCAAATGACTATAATTCCTATATTAAAATGGAAGTTGTCGGATCCCAAAATTATGAGCAAAATTATCTTTTATAGAAAACACAATTTTGAGTGGATGGATGAGATTGAATTCTAAGAAAGACCTAGAACGAGAGGTCCAGATTACATCTGAGAATCCCTAATTAGGGTTAGGGCAAAATCCTTAATCGAACGGTCAGAATAATATCTCAGATAATCAGATCGACAATGGAGAATAAATGAGACAAATTAATTAGAAAATAAATATTTTCAAAAATTAAGAAGATAAAGATTGTCTGATTTGTGAGATTCAAAAAATCAAGAAGATAAGATTTGAACTGAAGATTCGATTTAGAAAATCCAGAATCTGCCCGATTACTTGATTTTTGGAAGATTAGCTACTATTTTGAATTAAATTAATTCAAAATAATGATTTTGTGAGATAATAAATAATTGATTTTCCAATTATTTACCAAAGTGAACTGATAGTTAAGAAAGTGATGACATTTTAAATAATTTCATTTATTTAAAATGAGAGGAATATTAAATTGGCAATTAATAATTAAATTAAATTATTTAATTTAAAAGATAAGATTAATTAATTAAATAAATTAATCAATTTATTTAATTAAGACAATTAGTGACATATTAAATAAATAAATAAGATTTATTCATTTAATAATCAGGAAGAATTCATGAATAAGGATAATTAAACAAATTTAGAAATCTATTTAATTAAAGGAAGACTTGAGACAATTAATGACGTATTTAATAAATAGATGAAATTTATTTATTTAATAATCATGAAGAATCAAAGGACATGAATTAATTAAATAATTATGAATTATTTAATCAATAGTCGAATGTGGACCAAGGACATAATTAAATGTATTAATTATGCTAGGACGAAAGTGGTAAAAATGAAGCTTGTAGGCCTAGGTCATTTTAGGTGTCTACATTTTGCCCCTCTTTGTCATAATGTAGCATGTTGCATTGTGACAAAGAAAATAAGTCAAAAATATGCCCCAATGCAAAATAAGATGAGGAAGAATGACGAGGAGGGTTGCAATATGCCCCCTCGAGAGGACAGACAGGTTCAAAGAACATGGGTGTGCTCTCGAAATTGATGAGAAGACTTAGAATATGAAGAGACAAAGAAATGTTAGTGCAAAAATATGGATGATGATATGGATGCAATGCCTATATGAGATGGGAGAGAGAAGATGACAAGACAAAAAGATATGCATGTTAGTTCCTAGACCAAATCCTTCAAAACATTGCCATAGGACTAATATTTATTGCTCTTAATCATCATTGAGCAGTAAAAATGACACAAATGGACAACAAACACCATGATATGATGTAGACCAAGGTGTGCAAGGTCATCCACTTGAAAAACAGACAGTCACAGACAAGGAATGTCCTAACTCATACTAAAGGTGAAGTTGCCCCAGTCTTTTTGTCAAGACAATCCACAGACAGCAGTCAAAGAAAATAAAATAGGCCAGAGACGTCAGCACCTCTAAATCCTTCATGGGACATCCTCGAGGTAGCTAGTAACATGACCAAAAGACAAGATAGTAAAAATATAAGACAAAATAGCCAAGATAGTCAAAAGATAAGACAAGATAGACCGAAAGATTAACAGCCATTTTATTTTGTTTTGCCAATGTTTGTTTGCCAAAGATTGATTTCTTGTCGTTTGACAGTTTTGACCATTTAAGATTTTTTCCAATTTGACGGTGTTGACGGTTTGACGGGGCCTATTGTCAGGAAGACACATCCTGAAAAGGCAAAGGACATTTTGACAAGGTCTAACTCCAAAAAGGACACATCTTGAAGAGGACCAAAGAGTGATGAGACTGACATTGTTTTGACTAATATGTTTTGGCAAGTTGACTTATGTTGACTGTATGATTGATTGGACTGTGTTGTCTGATTTTGACCAATTTTGACATTGACGTTTTGAATGACTGTCTTTTGTCTGAGTTTGACTATGTTTGAATTATTTGACCGATGTGAAGATTGTGACAAATGCCGTGATTTTATTTGGACCAACCTAAAAGGACTGAGCTAATGTCTCGGGGACTCATCGACTGATGGCCTTGCCTACGTAGCAAATGCGCAGAGACAATGTAGTTTGACAATGACATGGACTGACTAACATGACTGACTTTGACTCCATTTTTAGGATTTTGACATTGATTTGGATGTTTTTGTGTTTTTCTTCAGGATGTTTTATGATTTTTAGGTCTTTCTTCAGGGCATTTTATGATGTTTTTGGTCTCTCTTCAGGACATTTTATGATGTTTTTGTCTTTTTTCAGGACATTTTATGATGTTTTTTGGATTTTGACGTTTAACAGGATCGTGAAAAATGCATATGACTGATGCCTACACATGAGAATCCAAGGACAAACATGATTGTGTCCCTAGTCAAGCTGAATACCAATTGATAGGTGATGACAACGTTGTTTGACGTGGGAAGGATGCATCCCGAAACAACGTGAGGACAATGACGATAATGTGACAAAAGTATGGAGGTCTACAGCCAAGCCAGGAACACAGTCAAGTAAAATTTTGGATAATGTGCTTGTATGAATTAGACTTGTTGCATTTGGAATGACTTGGTTAGGACTAGATGGGATGATGATTATCCTTAGACCGTTTGACAAGGAAAGCCAAGATAGGTGACAGGCATGAAAGGATATGGGGTGGCCTTGGTAAAAGACGGGAGACATGAGACTAATGGAATTGTCATATGATTTTCAAGGACTATGTCATATAAGGACAATAAGACTATGATGGTCAATGACATGATGTTTCATGAATAATGTATGACCAAAGGATAGGCATGTCAAAAGTTTTCCCAAAGCATGATTTATGTGTGCCAGTTTTATGTCAAGACCAAGGTAGGTGGGAAAAATGCGTGGAAATGATAGAGCTTAGATGGACATCAATGTCATGAGGAAGGCATGGGAAAATGAGACAACTTGCCCCCAAGTGTAAGATTCCACATAGATGATTTATTTTACACGACGCCTGTTTGCCAGGTTTTCATCATGGTACTTGTCCAAGGCACTTGTTTGCCAAGTTTTCACCATTGGATGAAATTTTTCTCTTTACTATTTTCTTGACTTTTTGATTTTTTTGGTGTCACCAAGACGCCTGTTTTCCAGGTTTTCATCAGGGTGACAATTTTTTAATTTTTCATTTTTTTTTTTGTATTTCTAATTTTGTGGATAGCTTGGATGCTTTAGATAACCACTGACTGTTCTGAATCCACTGACAGTGCCGATGTAGAGACTGGTGCCATGATATTCCAATAATGACCTTGCTGAAGGAGTTGTCTTGTGAGGATAGTAGCACTTGTATACAACTGATCGATGTCATTGTGATCCTTTATGATACTAGAGTTGGCCTTATCAAAATATGCACATCGCAATAGAGTGCCATGAGAGTCCTTGTGGTAAAGAGTTGTTGCCATGATGTGACGGATTTGTGATGTAGGATTTTTGGACTTTATGCGAGATGTAGGATTATGACAGATGATGGTAGATGTGGAAAGGTTGTTTGGACATTTGGATAAATGACTTTTTATTTTCCAAGCTTGGGATGGTGGATGATGAATTTTGGAGGGATGGTGTTTGGAACCAACACTTTTAGATGCCTTGCTTGATGACCATTTTGAAGGAGGTGGACATTTGTTGTATGTGGGAGTCCTCTTGTCTTGTGGCTCCACATTGTGATTGACTTTTGTATTTGACTTGGTGTCTTTGTTTGATCCATCTTTCTTTGGGATCCATTTTAATTTCATTTGTCCTCTTGTCCTTTTGTTTGATTCAATGGCCTTTGACATTTGATTTTGATCTTTTGACTTGTAAGAGTTTTGTTTTTGTTGGTTCCAAAGGGAAGGTTTATTCATGATAGAATGGCGGTTCATGGTGTGGGTGGAGGGGGTGTTGGCATCAATCTTATGACAAGGATTTTTCATGGATTCCATTTTGACGTTTGTATCTGACAAAGTTGCCCCCACTATTGAGGAGGTATCACTAACATCGTTTGATTTTTCGTTTGAGGAATAACCAAGACCTTGATGTCTGTAATTTTCCTGGAGCTGTATTGGTTCTTGAATGCCTTGCTCATGTATGCCTAGTCCTTTGCCTTGATATTGCATGCTTTGACATATTCTATTTGCGATGGGGTATTTGTTGTTTTAAAAGCAAGATGCTAACCCATCATTAGGTATGTGGATACTATCACTTGTAATATTTTCATCTGCAAGAAAGCCTACTCTGATAAAGATAGATGACCCTAGTTGATAAAGTGTCTTAGCTTCATTGTCTTGTTGGACATATTCCTGACTGATATCTTTGGTCTGATTGTGTGACATGTCAAGTTGAGATGATTCTGTTGGTGCTTCCATGGCAATGTCAAATCCATCATTATGTTTAGTTTCATAGAGTCCAATGATTTTAGCTATAACTTGATCATATGCAAGCATGTCCTTAGTGGAAGATTCTTGTTCTGGAGGAATATCGTCTATGTGTCCCATGAAGGCAAGTGTCTCATCGTGGGAAGTGTCAATAGTCGATGCCTTTATAGGGTCGGCAAGTGGTTGATCATGAATGGCATAAAGGTCAAGGAGTGGACCATTTTGGATTTCTTGGTCAATGGTAGGGTCTTGCTCGAAGATGGGGTTGTTATGGATTATATAGTCAGAAATAGAGTTGTTGTCAAGGAGAGGTGTGTTCTGGATGTCATGATTGTGTTGCCCTCAGATCAAACATGTGAGCAATCTGTAAATGTCTAAGACCTACAACAAGCTTTGAAGGATTTATGCAATGTCTAAATGCCTATGACTATGACAATGTCTATGAAATGAAAATAATGACTACTAATGCCAAATGACTATAATGCCTATATTAAAAATGAAGTTGTCGGATCCCGAAATTATGAGCAAAATTGTCTTTTATAGAAAACACAATTTTGAGTGGATGGATGAGATTGAATTCTAAGAAAGACCTAGAACAAGAGGTCCAGATTACATCTGAGAATCCCTAATTAGGGTTAGGGAATGGTCAGAATAATATCTCAGATAATCGGATCAACGGTGGAGAATAAATGAGACAAATTAATTAGAAAATAAAGATTTTTGAAAATTAAGAAGATAAAGATTGTCTGATTTGTGAGATTCGAAAAATCAAGAAGATAAGATTTGAACTGAAGATTCAATTTAGAAAATCCAGAATCTGCCCGATTACTTGATTTTTGGAAGATTAGCTACTATTTTGAATTAAATTAATTCAAAATAATGATTTTGTGAGATAATAAATAATTGATTTTCCAATTATTTACCAAAGTGAACTGACAGTTAAGAAAGTGACGACATTTTAAATAATTTCATTTATTTAAAATGAGAGGAATATTAAATTGGCAATTAAATAATTAAATTTAATTATTTAATTTAAAATATAAGATTAATTAATTAAATAAATAAATCAATTTATTTAATTAAGACAATTAGTGACATATTAAATAAATAAATAAGATTTATTCATTTAATAATCAGGAAGAATTAATGAATAAGGATAATTAAACAAATTTAGAAATTTATTTAATTAAAGGAAGACTTGAGACAATTAATGACGTATTTAATAAATAAATGAAATTTATTTATTTAATAATCATGAAGAATCAAAGGACATGAATTAATTAAATAATTATGAATTATTTAATCAATAGTCAAATGTGGACCAAGGACATAATTAAATGTATTAATTATGCTAGGACGAAAGTGGTAAAAATGAAGCTTGTAGGCCTAGGTCATTTTTAGGTGTCTACAGTATTCTACACAGATCTCCAATTAACTCAACTTCACATAACATCTTTTATTTGCATTTTAAGAGGACTAAATTAATTAAATGACTTATAGTTCTATCATTTAATTAATTAGCTTTAATTTGGTTAATGCAAATAAAAGACAATAATGTTAAGTTAAAAAACCTAACCCTCATCCCACGGCCTCATACACACACTTGGCATATACTTTGAATATGCATTCTTCACTAAATAAGTATAGGCCGACCATTAAGACATGTAACAATTATAAATCTCATGATGGCTGACCATATCATTTCTAGGAAATTTGACTTGAAGTCATGGCCACAGGAGTAAATAAAACATAATGATTTTTCCTAAAAACATGAGAAAAAATCAATGTCTTTTCGAATTAGGGCATGAGTCAAAATACTCGAACCCTAGATGCTTTCTTCAATTCTCATCTTGCACTCTTTGGAGATACTATGTTGCTGCGCCGCCAATGGTTAGGTTTTTTGAAAAAAATGCTTGATCTAGAGCTTAAAATCCCATCACACCTTGCTGTTTCTGGGCTAAATCTTACTAATCTTCACAGGGTAAGTTCTTCAGTCATAATTTGGAGGTACCTTGATTCCATTGCATAGCTTTTCCTAAAGCTTTCAAGCGGCCATGAGACATTTTTGATGCATCTTGTTTGATTTTTTTATGTAAATGGCTTCTTGTTATGTGGCCGCAATGGATGCCTTGTGAGAGCACGACTTGCACTGGTAAATACAAGCTATGAAAGGATTTCTGGAAGATCTATGCAATGGAAACGTTGGTAAGTCTAATTTTCTCCATTTTGTATATATTATCAACCTCTTTCTGGAGGCACCCTCCATTATTCTGATACATTTATTCTGTTGATATTATCCATACTGCTTGAGTGGCCATTGGAGACTTAGTCTGTAACCTGACAGGAACAAGATTAAAATAAATTTTGTGGTATTCATTCTTCTAAAATTTTCTATTTCAGTGGCATAAGTTCAGCCTCTGTGATTTTCTTACTTCTCTGTCTCTACAGGTTGCTTCCCATTCTTTTGGTATCTGCATTTTTTTCTGGGAACTCCTTTTCATAAGATTCTTGTAGTATGTTTCTTGTTGTTCTTCCAACTCTGCTAACTGAAACAATTGGGACTGGCAATAATAATGATAGCCATACTCCTTGACATATTGATGATATTCCTCTTAATGCTGATTCTTAATCCCTTTCTGATATATTGAGACTCCTGCTTGATATGAAGCTCTCATTACCATTAATACAATAGTTCACTTGACCTGTTCTTGCAATGTTCACCTGTAGCATTTGGCTCCTTTTCTATTGAATAGAAATATGTTTCTTTGTTATGTCCTTGATTCTTTTGATGAGGACTCTTGATGATGATTTACAACGATTCTCTCATACAGTCATAAAGACTGTGCTTTTGGTAACTATGTAGCCATTTCACTTAATGATAATGCTCCATTTTTACATTTTTTTTTTCTTGAGTCTTTTGTAGATTGTGTATGTACTTGGAGTTGTAAGAAACAATTGAATTGCTTGAGTGCTTTTCTTTCCCTTCAATATAAAGGGGCTCAATGCCTCATCAAAATGTGAATATAAATGAAAGGCAGAGTTGAAACAAGAGATGACAAATGCAATCAATGTTCTCTTAAAATATTTCTTTGATTTTTCCTTTGAATGATGAGCAAAAAGATAATTTGTTCAATCTGTTTTCACCATGTTGAATTAGACTTCTTTTATTATTTAATATTGCTTTACAATAGTCTTGTTTGATGACTGTAATACTTGATGACTCTCATGTAATGATATGAATGAGAGGTGTCCTTATGATATCCCTGACTCAACCCTTGTGGGAGCCCGCTTTTCTCCACATATCTGATGAAAATAATCATTAACATAATGAACCTATTCCTGCACATTGAAACAAACAAGTTAGTAAAAATAATTGAAGCTGAAAGCTTCCATTGAACTTTGTTTTTCCTGATTGTTAGCCTTTGTATCTCAATCATCTGGTGAATGCCTGATTGAATGTATATTACATTCCTATTGGTAGCGTAGACATGAAGTTGAATGTAATTTATCATTGCTTGGAGTAAATCTCTAACATCATTCTTTTTACAATCTTGTAGGTTCATGGAGCATGGAATCAAGATTGTTGTAGCTTGGAGTTGCAACAACTGAAGACATCGAGCAAAAGTGGTTCATCATCACAGGAAATGATAAATTTATTTCCTCCTTTGTGTTTACATTATCTTCAGTAGTGTAGTATTCCATCCAATTTTGTACTCATTATTTGATTAAAACGATCAAATTCAGTTACTCCCGCGGCTTGTGCGGGATTTCAGTTTTTTCAAAATGAATAAAAAACCATTATTATGCAAATTTCTAATTTTCTGCTTCAAATACTTGCATAATGAAACTGTAATCAAAATGTAATCTGATCTTTATGATGAAAAATGAATACTTAGCAACAAAAACTTGAAATTTTTTGTACCTCTCAATGATTTTATCATTTCAACTCTCCCTGTTTGAGCTGGTAGTGAAAAATAGGTAACAGTATTGAGTGAAGAGATTCTTCCTGCTCTTCACAAGTTGAGGAAGAAGCGTGTGCAATATGTGCAAAAACCAAATGGTATTGCAAAAATGGAGCAACAGGTACTAGAATACATGAAATGAAAAAGGAAGGTGCTCTAAAAACACTTGAAAAGAAGTAGACCAAAGTGAATGAGATAGATAATTTATTGAGTGAAGAGATTCTTCCCACTCTTCACAAGTTGAGGAAGGTGCGTGTACAGTATGTGCAATGTCCAAATGGCAATGCAAAAGTGGATAAATTGAATAGGTTTTGTATTGCACATGGATTTGTTTAGGAAAAGAAAGTGAGAGATGATATTATAAGTGCAATTGAACAAATGAATTCAAATATTCTTGAACATAAGAATTCCATGGAACACATAGAATTGGAAATAGATGAAAAAGAGAAGGAAATATTAGATTTCAATACAAAAAAATAGAATCAGTTGGGTGGAGACTTGAAAATCTTATGTGAAAATGTAGACAAGTTGTGTAAAAAAAAGCTCAAAAGACACAACTACATTCTTAATTAGAAAGACACTCTCAAAGCTAACCAAAAAGTGGCTACAAAGCTACATAAAAATATTCAAGAAACTAAAAACTCTATCAAAGAAATGGATGGTGTTGTCCTAAGGGCTAATGGGGGACCAACTACTCCAAATCTTAAAGTAAAAGGTATGGAAAAAAATTGAAGAAAATAACAAAAGGTTTTAGTTACATTAATACTATATTGCAAAATTATAGGTTGGAAAATACTTGGTGTTACAAAACTTACAACCCACATACTGTTGTAATACCCTCTACACGTAATAGTCCATTTGGTTATTCAACCCTCTACTCAAATAGGTTAAAATGTATGAAATGAAAAAGGAAAAAGCTATAAAAACACTTGAAAAGAAGCATACCTAAGTGAGTGAGATAGATAATGTATTGAATGAAGAGATCCTTCATGATCTTGAGAAGTTGAGGAAGGTGCATGTGCAATATGTGCAATGGGAAAATGGCAATCCAAAAGTGGATAAAATCAAGAGGTTTTATATTACACAAGAATTTGTGCATTCAAAGAAAGTAGCAGATGATGTTATAAGTCAGTTGACAAAATGAATTCAAAGATTCTTGAAATTAAGAATTCGATGGAAAAAATACATGAGGAAATAGATGATAAGGAAAAAACAAAAAGGGATCTAAGTTCAAAAAGAGATAATTAGTTGAGGGAAGACATGAAATTCTTACCTAAAAATGTAGACAAGTTTTGAAAATAACCCATTAAAAGTGTTAGATGCACAGGACAACTAAGAGGGGGTGTGAAGCAGTTGTACATAAAAACATCCTATCCCTCATTAAATTTCAAACCCTTATCAAACTTTAAACCCTAATTAAGTATTAGGAGAATGTAAACATATGAAACAATAATGCAAACACAACAAAACACCATAGAACACCAGATTTACCTGGAAAACCATAAGTAGGGAAAAACCATGGTAAGGATTAACTCACATATATATGAATAACAACACTGAATACAATTAGGATCACTTCTAAGGGATCACTGCCTAGAAAAGAAGAAAGGATCACTATCAGGTGGCTCACTACCAAGAAGAAAGAAGAATATAAGAAAATATTACAAAGAGATTCACTGTCCCAGAGTAATAGGAAAATCCGCCACTACAACTTTATGCCATCCACAACCTTTGGCTCACTGCCTCTAGCAACTTCAAGCACACTTAAAATGTAGACACCTTATGCTCGTTGCATTCAGAGTCACAAGAATTAAGCTCGCACTCAGATTTCCACACTTGATCACATTTGCATAATTCACACTTGCCACACACAACCACACTCAATCACAAACTTCACCTTGCATTTATATCATCCACGACCTAAACAAACTCAATTAGGTTAGCCTCAATGAAATGTATGCACCTCAAATGTATAACACCAAAATAGGTCAGCACCAAACACCTCTGTGGTGGAAATAAGTGAAGGAATACCATGCCACAGGTTAACTAGGACCCAAATCTATACCAACATGCATCACCATGCTTCCAAAAACAATAAACAACCTCCTCAATTAGTGCTAGCACCTAGGTTAGCCAAACCTGCACTAACACTAACAAGTGACCTCATACACACCTCTCTAGGTCCGAACCACACGAACCACATAGAAAAACTCCACAACATCCCAAAATATTTTACAATACTTTCACAACCACTTGAAACAAAGAATACATTCATCCTGCATAGCCAAACACACTAGAATAGACATACAACTCACTAACCAACCTTATGGAACACCTCAACACCCAAAACCTCAAGGGATGAAGATACGAAAACATAAGCACATTCCCAAATCTTCAAGTCAAGAAACCTTAACGCAAATAAATGCAAAGCAATCTCATTTCTCCCAGACAACCTACTTCACAGGTAAACACATTGTCAAACACATCTTCCTTTGTCATACAATATAGAGCCTGAAACTTTGAATATAGCACCTCTGAACACCTTTGATCATCATTTCCAAACCACACATGCATATCTTCAACCATGAAAAATATGGAGCACAACACTGAACACACCTCTGTCACACTACACACTCTTTTATTCAAATTTTCTCAAAAGTACTAGAAAACCAAGTGAGCCAACTGCATCAAAAACACTACAAACAACTTCTCAACACATTGACAATATCATCATGACTACACTAGAGGTGTACATCAAGCCACAATACAAATGACAACATAGTGCAACAACTCCAAAAATCTTCACACTATTGACATCAATGACCAACTATTGACATCAATGACAACACCAACAACATACTTACAACAATCTTTTCCTTTGTCATTGATGACAACACGATCTCTCTGAAAAAACATCAACAAAAAAATCAACTTCTGCATCAAGAAGAACTCCCCTTTACTGGGGCATCTCTTACTCTTTACACTCTCTCTTTACCTCTATTTTATCAATTTATTCTCCCCCTACCTAAGGATTTCTTCATTCACTCATTTAGATCACACTCTCCCCATTTGTTCCTTTGTTTTTTAGGCAATACTCTCCCCCTTTGACATCAATGGAAAAGGGAAACACCTACACCTTTCACACATCACCTGGATAGAATTTTCCTTCTCTTCTCTCCCCCTTTGACATCTACATACATCACTTTAGGCAACACCAGTAAACAACTACTCTTTCTCTCACTACTATACATTCTGCACTACTCATTCTTCACTATTCCCTCTACTGCTTGCTCTTTTCTGCACATTCCCCTTAGGGACACAAGATATGCTCCACCTAACTACACCAACCAAAAAACACTACTACCTACTCCCCCTAAGTGGTAGCCTTCAACATCAGTCCAAGACCAAGAATGTATCTTGAAATGCTTCCTAGACAGATGCACCAACTTATGCATCTAGTTGAAAGTGTGTGCAGTGTATTTTTCCTACTCTAAGTGCAATGAAAATAATGCAAAAGAAAAAAACAAAGGACAAAACTCAGATTGGGAAAATAGTTGAAATTTAAACAAGAAAACGAGATAAACAAGAAGCTTACCTTGTCTAAATTTGATGCTTGGTTGGCCCTTGATTTGCTTCAATTATGTGCTCCTTTCAATATTTGGACAACATAGCAGATTATAAAAACATGATTTTTTGTATGATATTGATGCAAGATGAGTGGTTTTGATAGATTTTGATGCAAAATGAGTGTGAAATTGGCTGCAAAAGTATGGTAGAAAGATTGTATGAGAGCTCTAACTTTGAATGCATGAAGTGAAAAATGATTGTGTTTCCTTAGTCATTAGAGGGGAGACAGGATGAAGGGTCAAGATTCAATCCAGGGATTGAATCCAAGGGTTGAGATACCTTGAGGCATCTCAACTCTTGAGATGATGACATGTGTCATCCTAGGGATATGGGGAATGATGAGGTGGAGATGAGGCAAAATCCAAGTGGTGGTACTTTCAAGTACCTTGGGAAAGGGGGAAAAGAGGTGGCTTGTCTCATTCTCCCAAATGATGGGAGGATGTGACAAGTGAGGAATTAAAAATTCCTCAATATTCCTCCTTGGGATGAGATAAGGAATTAAAAATCCTGTTTAATTCTTCTAGAAGTCTAGGGAGAATATATTGGAATTTAAAATTCCAAATGGGCACATGGGGATATTAAATAGGAATTGAAAATTCCTAGAAAAGGGGAGATAGCTTCTCCAAATGGAGAAAGTTTTAATGAAGATTTGACTAAGGTACATGCCATAATTGGAATTAGATAGGATTAAGAGATAATTAATCAAAGATTATGACTGTAAAAATGATTAATTAGGTTAATGGGAAATTTAAGGACAAGTGGTAAGTTATGGAGGATGTAACATTAAACCTGATTAAGGAATGTGCACATCCTAATCACAGATTAATTAGATTAATCAGGATTAAAGAGGAATTATGGACGATGTGACAAGAGGAGAGAGAAAGGGATTGAATCAAAAATTGATTTTAATTCATATTGGCTAAATGACAAGTTTAAATAAATTGGAATATTTATTTAATCTTAAGTGGAAATAGGATATGGTATTTAATTAGATGATTAAATACTTTAGAAGACGTTGGGAGATAAGATAAATATTAATCAAATAATAAAAATTATTCAATTAATATAGATGTGGATGTGAAATAGATGAAATTGATAATAAATTTGACCGCATGGAAATGGTCAGATTTGGATGTCTACATTTTTACCCTCTTCAAAATATCATAGAATTATGGTGTTTCGAAGATGAATAAAATATAGGCAACTCAATAGAGGAAAAACAAAGACTAGATGCCCCAACATGACAAGGAAAGTGGAAAGTGGCAAGAAGAAAAATAGAGAAAATATGGAGGATATGCCCCCTCGAGAGGGCAGACGAGGAAAAAGGGGCCTCAAACGATGTTGCAATAGAGGGAAAAGGAAGGCGCCATGAGGACCATAGCAAAAAATGGTGAAAAATGGATTTTGAACGGAGGAGAAATGATGAATGGTGGGAAAATGGGAGGCAAATGAAGAAATTAGGGTTT
>VDFB02079393.1:0-38213 GCA_007258455.2 Sequoia sempervirens | reverse complement strand
AAAGAGAACTCACCTTTATTGATGTAGCAAAATATATACACAAGATGGTTGGTAAAATAACAACCATACAACTACCTTTAACCAACACCTGACAACTAATCAACAATAATAATATTAAACATTAATACTATTGTTGTTGTTATAATAGTATGATGTAAAATTATACTCTAACAATCCCCCCCTTGTTACATCATTTTCTCAAGAGCACATCTCAAGAAATGTTGAAAAGCTTCAAACTTCACTTCTGCAAGTCATTTGGTGAAAATGTCAGCACATTGCTCCAGAGTAGAACAATGTTGGAGCTGAATATTTGTTTTAACATGTTTGCAAATGTACTAATACTATACCTCAATGTGTTATGTGCACTCATGAAATAGTGATTGCAAACAAGTTTCAACACACTATAATTGTAGTGGAACAAAATTGTAGGTTGCTTCTCAAGCATGCCCATACCTATCAATATGAGACATAACCATATCACTTCACAAATAGCACCTAGAACACAATATTCTACTTTGATGGAAAATCACACAAGCGTTTTCTTCTTACTTCCCCACAATATCAGACCAGATCCTGAACAGAAAACAAATTATGTAGTGGATATTCTACCATCTAGAGAACCTACATAGTCTACATCCATGTATTGCATCAAGAAAAATTGATCATTCTGCTTGTATTCCAAGCCATCTTCCACTATACCACAAATATGCCTCAACAATCACTTGGTTTCTAATGGCATATCTTTGATCCCTACCTGAACCTTGGAAGATAGCTCACTACACAATTCATATTTGGCCTAGTGTATGTCAAGTAAATGAGACTCTCAAACAGCTAGCCATAAAGAGTTGCATTCACCTAAGGAGATGGATCATTCCTTGATTATCACAAACCTATCTCCCTTGGCGTTGACATGGAATTGCAATCCACCTTTAAAAACTTCTTGAGAAATGTCTTAGCACACATCATCAAGGTCACAAAAATATGATTTTTTATTGCCACCTTATACTCCAAGACAATAGTACAAAAGCCTGAGATCTATCATTTCAAACAACCTTTTGATATCATTCTTTTTTGCTTTAATCATCCTTTGAGAACTTCTAATGATGACCAAATTGTCAACACAAATAATCAATATGACAATCTCCCCCCTTGCTCTTTGAAGTAGAGATTATAATCATATGGATTCCTACTGAATCCATGTTACAAGAGATGTTCATCAATCTTGATTTATTAGGCTCTAGGAGCTTATTTCAAACTGTGCACTTTCTAGTCTTTCTTTGATGTGGCATATCCATCTAGCTGACTAATATAGACTCCCTCCTTAAAACTCCATTTACAAAAGCACTCTTCACACCCATCTGATTCCCTTGCCAACCAAATTGAGCTTCCACAGCCAAAACCATTATGATGATCTTGATATTTGCAAGGGAGCATATGCCTCTTCATAGTCAAAACTTTCCTTCAAAACCTAGCCCTTTGCTACAATTTGAACCATATACTTGTCGATGCTTCCATTTGCTTTGTAATTTATCTTGAAGACACATTTGCATACAATTGTTTTCTTTCCTAGTCAAAGATCAACGAGTTCTTATATGTTAATCTTCATCAATGCCAAATATTTAGCATCCATGGCATCTTTCCATGACTTCAATTCAAGAACCTATTTCACTACTTCTGGTTGAATTTTGAATCACTATGCACATTAGAGCCAAATAATGTCCTAGTGAGTATTAATGTGAGTCTTTGATGCAAAGGTAGACATATATAAAACTATGACTAACCTCCCATCCATCGTGGAACTGAAACAACTCTCAAGCATTTTGTGCAGAGTAGGTGAGGACAAAGATGGATGCTTCTCTATTTGAAACACATCTTCAGCACCTTTTCCTTCTTTACGGTCAATATTCTCAAATTCTTCTTCACCCTAAAACATTTTAGGCATCTGATTTGGTACAACAAATGGTAAAAAAGGTGATTTGCAACCACTCTCCTCATCAAAGACAATATCTATGTTGTTGTACAATTTATTTGTGATAGGATCCATGGGCCAATACCCCTTTGACTATAAGCTATATCCAAGAAAGATACACTTGACGGACTTTTCATCTGACTTCTTTCTTTGTACCTTAGCAATGTGCATGAATGTTGTATACCCAAACACCTTGAGATGTGAAATGGAGGGCTTTTTCCTAATCCAAACTTCTTTAGGAGTGATGTCGTCAAGGACTTTTGTGGGTGCCCTATTTAGCAAATACACCATTGTGTGAACCACTTCTACACATAATGCAAGAACCAGATCTGCATGTTTCAACATGATACATATCATTTGCATGATGGTATAATTACACATTTTTGCAATACCATTTTATTGACATGTATATAAAGGGGTTAGTCATCTTTATATCCCATGCTTCAAATTTTCTAAAATTGTTGGTGAATTCCCCCTTGATCTAAGCACATGGCCTTGAAAGGGTGATCTGTTGACCTTTCAACAAGGACTTTGTAGTAACCCTCACAAGGCATTAGCTCAAATCCTATTAAAATTTTGGCAATCAGCTCAATTCTACTCTTTCTGATCACCCAGTTCCCAAAATGGGCAAGGTGAAAGCATACTTAGTAAGAACGAGGACAAAGGAAAGTTAATTGAAAAGTGTTGGAGGCAAGCTAACCAACTTACAATTTAAAACAATCATAGAATTGCTCTAGCCAAATTGGCTAATAGTGAGTGTAAACAAAGTTACATCAAGGCCAAAATAGCGGATTAACTCACCCAATTCCGGTTCACGCCATGCAAGGCAGAGAATGAACAAAAATTAAAATGGGACTCGACAGTACTACCATCCAAAAATCTATTAAAAAGAAAATACTTGGAAATGAAAGAATCTGATGGAATACCTTCCAAATTATTACAATGATGAATGATATTCATTAACAAACATATTTGAACCAAACTTAATACATATTTCCATAATTTTGAATATAGGCATTTTTTCAAATACTTGGCATGAAACTAAACGAAAATAAGTTATTAATCAGAATGAGATATTGAAACCTTTAAGTGAGTAATATGTTGAAGATGCCAATGCCTAACTTCTCACCTACCTATCAACCACTGAAATTATTTGTATGATCAACAAGAATGAATATAACCAAACAAATATACTGCTGCAAACTAAACAAGATACACAATCTAGAAACAGTTAAGGACTGATATAACTGCTGTAACAAATTGTACAGCTGCCCAAGAATAGAACAGCAGACTGGAAGCCATAACAAAAATGTTGCAATTCATAGAAATCAATTATTGATAACTAGTATCCATCAATATCACCTTAAAGGCAGCTTATTTTATGGAACTCATAAAGTTAACCCCTTTCAAAGTTACAATCGGTTGATAAAAATTCTAAAGCTGATCAATTACCAAAAGCTGATAAAAATCTAATTTTCTTATGTGACCAGCAAATAATCACCATAACCCAAAACTGAGATCATAACTGAAAGCAACACGGAAAACAAAAACACACTGAAATCACACACCAAACTGGCAATTCGAAAAATCTCTACAAACCCAAAATACTAAAAACCACAAACCACAACCAAATACCCATTGAATCTCAAACTCAATCTGCAACTTTCAACATAATGGCAATTCCTCCATGAAACCACTCAAAATGGAATGAGAGTTTTCGTCCCCAAACAAATATTTGTTTCACACTGGTAATCCTTCAATGGAATTATTCTGAAAACTAGGAGGGTTTTTGTCCTTGAAGGTTTTACATTTCTGAAGGGTTTTCGTCCTTGGGAAATAGAGAAGATGAACATGCATTCATTCTTGAAAAATAAAAAAACTCCAAAAAGAATGTAATATCTTTTTTGAAAATCTTCTCCTGTTATAACTCTTTCTAAGCTATTTTAGGAAAAAGCATTTTTTCATTGCTTTTCTGAAAAAGTGCATTTAGCTTTTTGTTGCTCTTTCGAAAAAACACCTTTTGCTTTTTCGTAGAAGCATTTTTTCCCTTAAAAAATAACATTAAGTGTCCTTATGACCACTTTTCAGCACCTTGAATCTAGCGACACTTTATCTACAAACACCTTTTTAAATAATTAAATATAAGTTGCCATTTAATTTTACTTTTTCAACAACTTTAATATTTAATTATTTAATTAATTTTTCCTTTGAAATCATCCCAAGGACTTATAGAAAATATTAAAATAAGCCAATTACATTGACCTGATAATTCTGACTCCTTAAGTGCATAGGACTTTAGTCCACAAAAAGTTGGCACTAGCCAAGGATGATGGACTTCGCCAAGAAGTTTGGAGTGCTCCTAAAATGTCAGATTTGCAGACAAAAAATACCATGGTACACGTCTTGGCTCCAAGAACTTGCTACCGTCACCAGAATTTCTTTCTGAGAAAGCTAGCGCTCTCCAAGAAAGTTGAGTTTCTAAAATTTGTTGAAATGGATCAGGAAAGGGGACATTACAAACTCAAAACTTTTTGAATTTGGCAAACATTCGATCTTTCCTAGTGAAGCAATATACCCACACTTTTCTAGTATGATCATCCACAAAGAGTTGAAAGAACTAAAAATTATTATGACTAGGTGTCATTGATTCGCACAGATTGGTATGCACCAAATTCAAAGCTACCATGGGCTCATTGTTCAATAGCAGAAAAAGGACCCCTATGTCATTTCCCAACAAGATAGCTAGAGAAAAGATCTTTTTTATGGGGGCAAGTCTTTGCACCAAGTCATATCTACTCAAAGCAAGAAGATATCCAATACTAAGATGACCAAAGCATCTATGCCAAAATGTTGCAGATGAGTGTGCCTTGATTATTAGAGCTTGATCTACATGTGCAACATCAACAAGTTGAAATATTTTTCGACCCTTGAGGCAAGAGCAACAATTAGATCTCAAGGATTGTCTTGAGCAAGACAAAGCTTCTCACCATTTGGAAAATAATCTCAACTTTCAAGTTGTGCTTAAGTAACTAACTTGCTAACAAAAGGTTCTTCATGAGCCCTAGAACATACAAAACCTTCATAAATCTTCATTTGAGGATCCGGGGTGGTAGTGAAATATCACCAATGCCTTGAATTTCATAAGCAATATCATATCCCAAGGAAACCAATCCATATGAAGTGAATGTTGTCAACTTAACAAACCACTCTTTCTCAACAATCATGTTTCTAGAGGCACCCAAATCAACATACCACACCAATTGATCTAAGGAGGATGCTTGTGTATCTGCAATGTCACACCCCAAATTGTGGCTTGCAGTTACTTTTAACTTTTACGTTAAATATGTGTTTAACTAGGCATGAATGGATGATTTTATTTCAATTGTTGTTTGGATAAAATTATAATGCAATGTAAATGTTTTCATTAAAGGGATCAAAGAATTGTGATGATTATTACTTTTGATTGATGATTATAATATCATGGCTATTAACAGACTAACTATTGTGATGGCTTTCTAAGTTGAATGTAGGAACAATTTTTCCCTCTCAGATGCAGAGGGAGAGTATCTCCGGAGAGAAGTGTATAGACATTGTGAACAAACATGTAATTGTCATCTTGAGTCAAACACACACTCATGTAGGTCTTGCATCAAAATCCGAGTAAGTTGTTCCTAGTGTTGATGTTATTAGCAGCATCGGGCTGCTTCTTCCAGATCAGAACGTCTCCTTGAAGGAAATTCAAATGATAGCCTAAACGGCTATTTGAATTGCAATAATGAAGAGGCACGATTTCTATGAAATAATATTTAATTATTGTGGAGGTGCGATTTCATGAAGTGGCTCGACCTTGATGTGGCCGACATCATATTTTGTGGATGCAATTTCAATAAGAGACATTTAATAAGTGAAGCCGACTTCACTTATGAAGAGACACCTTTGTTTGTTAGAGACACATCCTTTGTATAAGGCCGACATGTTGTTTGTGAAGGGTCACGTCTCTTCCTCGACATTGAATTTATACTCATTGGTTGCAACTCATCGCATGGTCCATTTTTCATTGTCTAAGTGCGAAGTTTTCTAAGTGCGAATTCATTCCAAGTGCAGATTCATTCCAAGTGCAGATTGAAAATCTGTAGAAGTCAGAGATTATTGTTAGCAGATTGCTCCCTTGTTTCAATCTGTAGAAGTCAGAGATTATTGTTAGCAGATTGCTCCCTTGTATTTCTGTAATTGCATCAGATTGTGATATCAATCTCTTGGCCTAATTATCAGCCTTCATTGTAAAGGAGACATCGTTTTGTGACTCAATATATAAGTGATATATTGTTGCTGGGTTTTTCTCCCTCAGGGGGAGGGTTTTCCCAGGGTATCTGCTGTGTTGTGTGTTTGTTTTTTGAATTATTTCTTTGAGCTCTAATCTGATCACTAAACTTAACACCTAGTGTTGTCGAACAGTTAATCTTGTTTCTTGATTTGTGTGGTTTGGTCGTAAGGATATGTAGAAATCATACTCGACTTATGGCTAGCCTCTAGCGATGGTCGAGCGGCGATATATTTAGTCAAGGTTGTCATTCTTGTTTTTCTATTAATTGTTAAGGTTTTTTTTATTATTTAAATGCATTAAAAAATATATATATAAATATAAATATATATAATATAATATATATACAATATAATTATAATATATAATCATTATTATCAATAAAAGGCATTATGGATGTCGCAGTTGGAAAGAGCAGTTAGCTTACCATATTGCATGGGAAGTGGAATGAAGTATACTTAATGTTACCTCACGTGGAGGCTTTGTGCCAAAACTGTTAGCATCATTCTTGGCATGGGAAAAGTTTCAAAGGCCTTCTTTTATGGCAACAGACAGCCATATATGACTGCAGTCGCGTGGGCATAAAGGGGGTGAGACTTTGTAGTTTTGAGGAGGTGTGAGTTTTGTGGCAGTGTAGGGCATAAAAGATGGAGGTTTTTGGGAAGAGTTTTGGAGTATTATTGATGCTGTGAGTTTGTTGGCTATGCGTAGAGGATAGAAAACTAAACTTGTAGAGGAATGGTAGCATCTTCCAGGCATCTTTATTATCTGTTTTTCTTCTCATTTTCCTGGTTATAATATGACATGAATTCTAAAATTTGATAGAAAAAGAAAGTGTATACATATAAATATATGTTTGTGCAAAAGAAAACAAACTTGGCTAAATATGCTTACCTGTGAATAAAATCATTTAAAATCTATAATGCTTCTGTGTAGGACAGCAAAGAAAATAAGTTTGTATATATGTACTATTATTATCGTGCTAAGGTTTACATTGTGACACAATTAAGGGAATGGATTTCAAGTTCAAGGAGAAACAGCTGTATATGATTTTATTTAAACATTTACCCTGCTGGTTTGAAATGAATAGAATGTTCTATATATATATATATATAAAAGTGTGTATAATCTATTTTGGATACATTTGTAAATATGTATGAAAAGCTTGATGCTTAGACTGGTTATTATGGCAGTGAGTAATCAAATTTTACTCAGAACTTTTATTATGAATAAATTTTGTATATATATATATATAATAGATAACATGTACCCTCATTGGTCTTATAAAATATTTTTTTGAATGAAGTCGAAAGAGAAAACATAGAAAAACCAAAAATATTTATAAGAAGTTATTTTGTTGAAAGAGGATAAAACTCTTATTTATCTGTATTACGAATTGTCAAGACCCTTCAGTGATAGCCACAAAATCACGAGTCAGTGGTAGGAAGGTGTCATTAACAGAATGTACTATAACCTGTAAAAGAGTTAAAAAGTCTTATGCTATGAAATTTAGGAGAGTATTACACTCCTGAGTTAACTGTAAGAACATATGAACACATGGCATTAGCCAAGATTGGTGAATTGTGAGTACACAAAGCGGAAGTTCGTTGTCAATGTTGAATTTTATGATCAGATGTGAATGCACAGAAAATTAAATCAAAATCAGACAAAGTAACACAGCATGTACCCTGGGAAAACCCTCCTCTTGAGGGAGAAAAACCCAGCAACAAAGATCTCTCTTATATTTGATGTAACAGTAGTAGATTTACAAAATACAATAAGGTCTAACACAAGACCTATAACAGATGTCAAGCAGTAAGAATGACAAATAGCATGCTCTGGATCACACTTGAATGGGATCACAAAACCAGTGACTGCGCACTCAGATTTCAGGTGGATTCGCAATGATCTTTTGCATAGATCCGCACCTTGACACGAGCTCAAATTGATGGAGATGGAATGTGTCTCCTGTATACATCTAGAACCTGTTCGCCTTTTATAGAAATGGTGTCGAGCTTCTTTATTGTGATCGCACTTGACTTATAGACAGATTCGCATATGTTCATAATCTGAGTTCGCACTTATCATTGGCTGTGTTCGCACTTATCATAGGGAAGGATTGAACTTTTTCGTCTGTCTTTCTTCCTGCTCGAATAACTGAATATATAGATACAAGAGAGTAGATATTAACTTAATCCTTCATGTCGGCTTTGATAAATATTATACAAGCCTCTTCATAG
Source organism: Sequoia sempervirens (assembly GCA_007258455.2). NCBI lineage: Eukaryota > Viridiplantae > Streptophyta > Pinopsida > Cupressales > Cupressaceae > Sequoia > Sequoia sempervirens. The sequence continues at coordinate 29,683 of VDFB02079393.1, read as the reverse complement.
GAGGTCGGCCTTAAAGAATAACCATGCATTAAATCTTCTTATGTCGGCTTAAGAAGAAAACAAGAAGAATGTCGGCCTAGATAAATGAATGCCTCTTCACAAGAGGTCGGCCTCAAATCATAACAACAGGTATAACTTGAATAGCCAACGGCTATCATTCAAGTTTATGTCTACGAAGGGGCTGAGCTGGAAGGAGCTACCGAAGCTGCTATCATTAACACTCCCTCTCAGCTAGGGAGAGAACTTCCAGCTGCAACAAATCATCTCCATATGAAGTACATCTGCCACCGTTGCCTGCAATCAGATATAAAGAGAGATATATCACCTCAATGTGATATCAACCATCACATGGTTAAGTACTAGTATTCATCACTTGCGTGATGGTGTCACCTCAACGTGACTTTCACCATGGCTCTCCCAGAGAGTGAAATACAAGTACAGAAAGAGCATCACGGACTCTCTCACGTGATGTTGTCATGGAGTCACACACATGACATCCACCATGACTCTCTCAGAGGGTGGAAACGAGGGCTTTCACCTCAAGTTCTTCCGTCACAGAAGAAAGTGCAATAGTAAGTACGAGTGTTCATCACTTGCGTGATGTTGTCACCTCAAGTGACTTTCACCATGACTCTCTCAGAGGGTGAAACACAAGTACAAGATATGTCATGGAGTCGCACACATGACATCCACCATGACTCAGCTCAGAGGGTGGAAACGAGGGCTTTCACCTCAAATTCTTCCGTCAAGAAAATGCATTAACAAGGGTTTCACCTCGAACTTCTCTCAGAAGAACTCATTAACAAGGCTCAGCGATACTAAGACTCATATACTCAGTCAAGGTGGATTCTCCACCATACCAAGCTTGTCTCGAAGTATACAAACTACCGGGAGAGGCTTGGTGGAGAATATCTGCCGCCTATCGCTAATGTACTCGGCCTGACTTTTTGGGACCATATCTGATATAGTGGTACTTGATCTCAACATGCACGGTTCGTCATAGGAAACATGGATTGACGAAGGCTTCACACAACTTTGATTTTCACAATGAATAATGGTGGGCTCCATTGATTGTCCAAACAATCACGCAAAGGAGCTTTACGGCCACACTGCTTCTCGAAGTTGCCATGCACGCTGCATATACTCGACCTCTGTACTTACCGCTAAAGACCTGGAAATCATAGCGGACCAAAGCGAACAAAAGCGAGGTGTTTTTCGATCCGTGATGGCACCAAATCGTAATCCGGTAAAACCAAGTTACTCCAAGTCTACGTCTGAAGTATACTTCAACCCTTGTCCAACTGTGCCACGCAAGTATCTCTGGATATGTTTAGCTGCAACAAGATGTATCTCTCTCAATCACATAAACCTGGCTAAGTGCACTCACTGCATAGCAAATATCAGGTCTAGTGTTAACTAGATACATCAAGGATCCAATCAGCTGTCTGTACAACGTAGGATCCACCAAATCTGAACTAGCTGCAGCAAGATTACCATCTTCTTCAGGCTCAGCAGGCTCCCTCTAAATCTTCAGGCACTTGCATCAACCTTCTGACCTCTTCGTCCAAGATTGCCTGCAACACTTTGACTTAGATAAATGTTTTTCCAGTGCACACCTCTGGTACTGAAGAGAATTCAGAATAGTCCTCCTTGACCTCATCTCAGATCTCACTATTCTGAATAGGTTTGCGGAGCTACCAATGACAAATCCAGAAGACAATCTTGAGCAATTATGATCTCAGCAACTGAAGGGATCCTCTAAGGGTTTAGCACCGAGCCTTTCAATACAACAATCTTCACTTCTTCTCAGTGAGTTACAAGACTCCCTCTTGATCCTTGCTCCAAAGATTGCAAAGGAGACTTCTGGAAGTGAGCTCCCTCTGGCCACCAGCTTAGTCCCAAGGCTGCTTGATTATTTCTTTGGTTGGCATGGCTTCCTCACAAGATGCCTCAAGCTTTTCATCGTTAAGCAATTTCTCATCACCTTCTTGCTCCTGCAAGCATTTTAGAGAGAGATTACTTAACAGTTTGTAATTACCCAAAGAAATACAAGACTGGAATCATACAAGATTTACAATCACAGGTTATAACATGAACACATAAGCTTTTATGCACAATGTTAGAACATGAATAAATAAATCAATCAAAAGATCAAACTAGAGGGTTAAAGGAACTTATCTCTATAAGATTTGATATAGCTCCTTCGTTCATTCATTTGTTTGCTCCTCTCGAGAGTGCCTAACTCTGCACAATAAAAGAATAATCTGCACAGCTGCAGATTTCTTGAATGCATTAAACGGTTGGCATGTAGAATCAACTCTCCCAAGAGTTCAAGATTCTATCACAACACATGCATTGGAGAAGGGTATCGATGTGATCAACCTATCACAACATAAGGATACCAATCTCTTCTCTTTTGCTGATTTTTATCTCAAAGTCATACATCAAGGATTTACACGATTAGTCTAGATCAACTCACAATAGATAATTTGAAGTATTCAAAGGATCTTTGACCTAGAAATCACAAATTAAGAGAAGTAACAATCTCCTTATACTAAGCACACAATGTCCAAGATACAACAAATGAAGAATACTTGTTTATACTGTGAGATACGCTGATTTAAAGCACAGATCAACATGCAACTTTTACGGTTTGAACACAGGCCCATGATTCAAAATAGAAATGTGATTTCAACAAAACACAGAACACTTATCTTCCTTAATATTCTGATAAATGCAATTATTGAACACGGTATGCTGTTCTTATACTCAGATCAAACCACAGCCTTCATGACTCGAGCACAGACTCATGACAAGGTTAAATTTGAACAAGGCCCATGACTGCTCAAATTTACAATGCACTCCGTTTCCAACTGCAATACACTAGGTTATGCAACATGCTTACTTGCAATACCCAAATTGTTAGAGATAGATAGGATCATCACTCGAAAGACTTTAACAGATCTGCACAACTGAGATTCACATAAAGGAATAAAGAAAGGAACCAAATACTTATCTCTATTTGATTTCAGCCCTTGGCAGCACAATCTGACATAGTTGAGCTCTTGACTTCCATAATCATGTGCTTTTAGATAACAGATCCGGAAGGTGAGATTACCGCATATAACTCTCTGATCTCAGATTGCTAACAATATGACACAAGTAGGCTCATGAAGAGAGCCAAGATGATGCGCTCCTTTCGAAAATTTTGTAGATGACTAAAGAATGCATCTCGCACAGAAGTACTCTACTTACTCAAGTAGAAGACGTTAGATCTGATTTCGAATTATGTTTCAAGATCTGATCGGATCTTTCCACAGACCCGCTCTGATACCATGTTGAATTTTATGATCAGATGTGAATGCACAGAAAATTAAATCAAAATCAGACAAAGTAACACAGCATGTACCCTGGGAAAACCCTCCTCTTGAGGGAGAAAAACCCAGCAACAAAGATCTCTCTTATATTTGATGTAACAGTAGTAGATTTACAAAATACAATAAGGTCTAACACAAGACCTATAACAGATGTCAAGCAGTAAGAATGACAAATAGCATGCTCTGGATCACACTTGAATGGGATCACAAAACCAGTGACTGCGCACTCAGATTTCAGGTGGATTCGCAATGATCTTTTGCATAGATCCGCACCTTGACACGAGCTCAAATTGATGGAGATGGAATGTGTCTCCTGTATACATCTAGAACCTGTTCGCCTTTTATAGAAATGGTGTCGAGCTTCTTTATTGTGATCGCACTTGACTTATAGACAGATTCGCATATGTTCATAATCTGAGTTCGCACTTATCATTGGCTGTGTTCGCACTTATCATAGGGAAGGATTGAACTTTTTCGTCTATGTTTCTTCCTGCTCGAATAACTGAATATATAGATACAAGAGAGTAGATATTAACTTAATCCTTCATGTCGGCTTTGATAAATATTATACAAGCCTCTTCATAGGAGGTCGGCCTTAAAGAATAACCATGCATTAAATCTTCTTATGTCGGCTTAAGAAGAAAACAAGAAGAATGTCGGCCTAGATAAATGAATGCCTCTTCACAAGAGGTCGGCCTCAAATCATAACAACAGGTATAACTTGAATGGCTATCATTCAAGTTTATGTCTACGGGCTGAGCTGGAAGGAGCTACCGCTGCTATCATTAAGTCGAAGTATAATTCAATAACTTTAGTCGTTTGCCGACAATAGAAAGAAATTTGTGCTTGGTCTTAAATCTTTATGAAAAATTAGATGATCAATCAATGAGTCAAATGTGTGATAAATTGTAGGATGAATGTCATTTCCAAGTTGAGTTAGAGATGTGTGAAAACATGACTACATTTCCCATGGAAGTGTTTATTATATTAAAAGCTTTGGCCAAAGTGATGCAAAAGTCTCTGCTTGCATTTAGTCGATTCACACTCATAGTGTTCCAAATTTCATAATCTAGTCACATTGGTCATACTTAGAGGATTTTCTAAAGTTGTATGGTCAATTGGGTTATGTAGGGCACAACACTAGGACACAGATGACATGAACTTTGTTGGTTTTCTTTATCTATACTCTTCGTGAAGGGTAGAGCCACTTCTAGATGAAAGGTGTGTGGGGGACCACCGTGAAGGGAAAATGATTCATCCCAAAACGAACATCTAAAATTACTAGGTGCCTTCAATAAACTATGTTTCCTCAGAGAACCTCAAAAAGCACGTACTACTATGCCATAAAGTGGAATAAGACATACTTTATTTCCCACCATTAATCCTTAGAGGAAAGTTCATGCAATTTTAGATCATGCAAGATCAACCAGTTTCAACAACATGCATTAAACAGATTCAATAAACAGAATGAGAGTTTTCGTCCCCATAAAAATATTTGTTGCACACTGGTAATCCTTCGATGGAATTATTCTGAAAACTAGGAGGGCTTTTGTCCTTGAAGCTTTCAAATTTCCGAAGGGTTTTCGTCCTTGGGAAATAGAGAAGATGAACATGCATTCATTCTTGAAAAAAGAAAAAACTCCAAAAAGAATGTAATATTTTTTTTGAAAATCTTCTCCTGTTATAACTCTTTCTAAGCTATTTTAGGAAAAAGCATTTTTTTCGTTGCTTTTTTGAAAAAGTGCTTTTAGCTTTTTGTTGCTCTTTCGAAAAAACACCTTTTGCTTTTTCATAGAAGCATTTTTTCCCTTAAAAAATAACATTAAGTGTCCTTATGACCACTTTTCAGCACCTTGAATCTAGCGACACTTTATCTACAAACACCTTTTTAAATAATTAAATATAAGTTGCCATTTAATTTTTACTTTTTCAACAACTTTAATATTTAATTATTTAATTAATTTTTCCTTTGAAATCATCCCAAGGACTTATAGAAAATATTAAAATAAGCCAATTACGTTGTCCTGATAATTCTAACTCCTTAAGTCCACAAAAAGTTGGCACTAGCCAAGGATGATGGACTTCGCCAAGAAGTTTGGAGTGCTCCTAAAATGTCAGATTTGCAGACAAAAAATACCATGGTACACGTTTTGGCTCCAAGAACTTGGTACCGTCACTAGAATTTCTTTTTGAGAAAGCTAGCACTCTCCAAGAAAGTTGGAGTTTCTAAAATTCATTGAAATGGATCAAGAAAGGGGACATTACAAACTCAAAACTTTTTTAATTTGACAAACATTCGATCTTTCCTAGTGAAGCAATATACCCACACTTTTCTAGTATGATCATCCACAAAGAGTTGAAAGAACTAAAAATTATTATGACTAGGTGTCATTGATCCGCACAAATTGGTATGCACCAAATTCAAAGCTGCTATGGGCTCATTGTTCAATAGCAGAAAAAGGACCCCTATGTCATTTCCCAACAAGATAGCTTGAAATATTCCCCCTTAATTTTTTCCCAAAATTTAACACACAAATCAGCAACCAATCACTGATTAGCGTTAGCTCCAAATGCAAATCAGCATGGAAAGTAACTCTAACCAAGAATGTTCACCAAGATCCCAATGTGGGCAAGGAGATAGCATATGGTCAGCGGATCATTAGGAATAAACTGAACTAAAATTACAATTCATCTGCTGATGCAGGCATCCACAAGCAGTGGGGATACTCCACTTATTCAGTGGGTGAGATTATTACATTATTAAAGGCGGCAAGCCAGTCATTTAAATCCTCACTTCCACTTATTTAGTGGGGGGAAACTTACAATTAAAGAAAGATGATTATTTAAACTCAACCACTCAATCATGGAAGTATGAAATTTAAACTAATTGCAGCAAATAAAATAAATAGCTGTTAGTACTACTAATTAGCTTTACAATGAATTAAACAGCTGTAAATAAGAAAGATATGCTTCCAAAACAAACAATGGTTAGAGTAACACTTCCTCTAACTCTTACAATACAATAATGATATAGAAATGAAGCTCAAACCAGCATTATATCAAAAACTAACAAGTCTGATCAGAAACAGAGAATACAGAAAATCAAACCAGCAAGTAAGAAAACACCATAATGGGCGTAACTCCTTCAATACAGCTCCGGAAAACTTCAAACAACAGTCAAATGAAGCCTCCAAACATGGCATCCATCTTCCAATAAGAAAATCGAACCATAAACAGCAAACCATAGTTGGCACGAATTCCAAAGCCAGTTAGAAATGGTATGGCCTCTCAAGGAGGTCGACTTGCATCTAAAAAATCCAAACTTCAATATTTAAATCTACAAACTTGCAGACTTGGGCACCCTTCACAATTTAACAGCATGGGCCAGTACCGAGAATGATATAAAATTCAAAGGCGAAGCTATCAGCAAAGTTCGCTTCAGCCATTGACATCAGCAGTACAAACAGATTAGGAAGCCATAGTTTCAGGCCCAAAGAAAGATGAATTTGCTAAGCTTCCCCTTAGCCAGGTTTACTAAGCTTCCCCTTAGTCAGGTCTGGAATTAGTCCAACAACATAACTTTGCTTTCCAAAACATAACATAATCAGCTCTTCACAAAACAACAATATATAGGCTTCAGTTGGCAAATGAAGCAACAAGAGACTCTTCAAATTCCAAGAAGTCGAATCACTTGAACTTCCAAAAGGGACGCCACCTTTAAGCATTTCCATTTTGAAATAATAAAATATTATTCAACTTCCCCTTTAGGCATCCATTTCCATATTGCAACAATAAAGCATTTATTAAATAATTAAATGTTCACTTGACCCCTTAATGTCCCCTCTTTAAAACAACATGAAGTTATCACTCCTAGGCGTGGGGTACAACTGAAAAACATGAAAATTGACTAAGTCTAAAACTCAGTCCAAGGAGATAACCAAATACAATGCCCAAGTTGCAGCTGATGAATTGCTAAAAATAGCAAACTAACAAATGCCAAACTGAACCAAGTTGATGATGATGCTTCTGCCAAAAATGAACTTACTAAAAATAACAAATGCCAAAAATAGTAAGTTAACTTCAAAACCATCAAAAAGCCAAACTGACCAACCAAACTGAACTGCAACTGATTGAGTTGCTGCTAGAATAATACTGCCCAAAGATAGACTTACCAAAAATAGCAAACTGCTAAAAATAGTAACAAACTGCTAAAAATAGTAAGTTTGCAAAACCTCATCTATACGCCTATAAATGTAATCAAATCTGTATCAAAATGGGATCCTAAAACTAAGAATAAACTAACGTCTGAAATTTTGAGTGATAAATCCTAAGTCAAAGACGATTTTCTGAATTCTTCTCTTTAAGCAGAATGTACTGATTGCAGAACATTAATAAATTACGATGTCCACACTCAATGGTTTCTATCATGCTTTATACAAGAGAGGGGAGACACATCTCCACAAAGGTACGCGCCTCCAAGGAGAGACGCGTCCCATGAGAGGGCTTGTCTTCACAAAGTGAAGACACGTCCTTTCATGGGATGTGTCCCTTGAAGGGGTGCGAGTTCCTCATAGCCTGATTATTACTTAATCGATGTTAAACAAAACAGTGTAAGTATCCAGCGATGAGAATAAAGCAAAGTTCAATTTATTTATATATATCGAATTCCATTAATTCGACTTTCTCAATTTAGAAATATAAATGATGAGTAATTTCGATCACATATAAATGATGATGATGCTTTCAGCAATCATCATTTATATCTGACCAAAGCTACCTTGCATCAACAGCGCCAACTGAGTAGTAATCAAAACTTACTAAAACTAGTAAGTGTTTCTAAATATCATTTAAAGCACAAACCGGGCAGCCATCATGACTTACTATAAATAGTAAGTGCCCGAAAAGGATGTCAAAATCAGATGCATGTCACATCACCCTAGAGGTCTCTGAAAACCCACATGCAAACCCTCGAAAAAGCATCCTGAAAGAGGAAACCCTAATTTTCTGCTTCAGCTTAGCCTACGGATTTCCAGAAATAGGTTAAATCCAATTGAAGAGTGTAGGGCTAAAATGGGGACAATACATAGCTAGAGAAAAGATCTTTTTCTATGGGGGAAGTCTTTGCACCAAGTCATATCTACTCAAAGAAAGAAGATATCCAATACTAAGATGACCAAAGCATCTATGCCAAAATGTTGTGGATGAGTGTGCCTTGATTATTAGAGCTTGATCTACATGTGCAACATCAACAAGTTGAAATATTTTTCAACCCTTGAGGCAAGAGCAACAATTAGATCTCAAGGATTGTCTTGAGCAAGACAAAGCTTCTCACCATTTGGAAAATCAAACTCAACTTTCAAGTTGTGCTCAAGTAACTAACTTACTAACAAAAGGTTCTTCATGAGCCCTAGAACATGCAAAACCTTCATAAATCTTCATTTGAGGATCCGGGGTGGTAGTGAAATATCACCAATGCCTTGAATTTCATAAGCAATATCATATCCCAAGGAAGCCAATCCATATGAAGTGAATGTTGTCAACTTAACAAACCACTCTTTCTCAATAATCATGTTTCTAGAGGCACCCAAATCAACATACCACACCAATTGATCTAAGGAGGATGCTTGTGTATCTGCAATGTCACACCCCAAATTGTGGCTTGTAGTTACTTTTAACTTTTACGTTAAATATGTGTTTAACTAGACATGAACGCAAAGATTTATGTGGGGAAAACCCTTTTGAATAAAAAACCCCACCCTCCAAAAGCATATACACAGTTACAATACAATTGCACACTCTAAGCCTTTACATAGAGATTTACATCCTGTACCATCTGGAGAAAAACCGGCAACATAACCCCTATGAATTCAGTCTCTCCTCTCGTAACTCCTCAAGCAAAATATCATATTTATAGAGTGTACAATGCACAAATTAGACATTTCTAAATCGGCTGCCAAAGGTTGAAGATGCAACATGGAAAGTGCCAAATCCACTGCACGCACATAACAGTAAGTTTCCAATTGTCACCACATGCCACACTGCAAAATCTGCACTTGCCAAAATAACTGCACCTTGAAAACTCACATTCCATGTAAACTCAACACGGAAATAGAAAATGCCTTTATGCACAACTCCACCTGTAAAATCAACTTTCCAACTTGACTCTTCATCAGAAAAAGAAACTGCAAGTTGTAACTCACAAAAAAAATGAGAAAATTAGCAACATTTAAAAAATCAATGCTATGGAAAAATCAAAGGTTGAGACACCTTCATTTTCCTAACACACCGGTCTGTGGTTGGAGGAAAAACACTCGGGTGATGCTCTCCCTCTTGCAAACAACTCGCCAAGACTTGTGAGACAAATGCAGGACTCCAGATATGGAAGATTTTATAACACATACTAATGTAATTGTAAACATGTTGCTTTAATACAATGCATATATGTAATGTCAAAGAAAAAGATTATCATAATTTCATTAGTGTAATGTTGCATTTCAAATTCAATTATACTTTGTAAAGATTGTAGTTTTCATTTTAATATTGGTCATGTAAAACAAATGAAATATGAAAGACAATTTTTATTTATGATTTTTAGCATGTTGCTATTTATTTTCTCATTAATTCATAAGTAATTCCAGTTATGATGGTTGATGTCATTACATACAATATATAGAAAGTTCTCCCCGTTGCAATATTCTATGGAAGCAACATTCCTTTATTGCTTGTGAGACTTTTTCCATTAGGGATTCTTCTTCTTGTCCCCTTATGTAGTCTACTATGGTTTTCATTAGCTAAATTCTCCATCAACAAAGGAGTTGTACTAGAATCATTGAAGCATATGCCCCTTCTTACACTACTTTCCACACATGAAGCATTTCTTCTTTAGTGCAGATCAAGTGTCCTATTTGTGTTTTGGTGGACCAGTCCAATGTTCAAGTTTCTTTCCTCATTGTTGTGATGCAAGAGGTTGATTGTTGATGATATTAATGACCTCATCTTGAATTGTTTCTTCCTGTTGAAGCATGTTCACCAACTTTTCAAATAGAGAATTTGTGCTAGCCACATTCAAACAAGTTACAAACACTCAAAAGGAAGGGACAATGGTACAAGAGAGTCATTTGACATCATTACCCATAATGCCTAAGCTAATGTTCTCAACTCTAGTACTCTCCTCAAGAGTCCCTCCAATTTCTCGCAAATCTACATCTTCAAGCCGCATAACTAACTTTGGAGGTGAAGAATTTGATTCTAATTCTTTGCTCATTTATGGTTTCAATCTATCCCATGCTTCTTTGGCAAATTTTGTTGTTCTAGTATGAGATTGTGCCTCATTTATGACACCAAACAACATGATGAGTTTCGCCTTTTGATTGGCCTTATCAAACATTTATTGCTCAAAGGCATTTATTGCAATCCTTGTAGCAGTTCCAACAACTATATCCCACAAGTCCTTAAAGTCAAGTTGAGATTGGACCTTTGTTTTGCAAGCTAAATAATTATCTCCTCTCAGCAATTGAGAATTAGGAAGCATTATTTTGAGAGCATTTGCTGCCATTTTGCAAAACATGAGGGTTCATTATCTCTTCAAATAGGTTCCCCTTTCTATATGCTTGCCTAATCAATATACCAAGCCTCTTGATATACCTCGTCGATACATAGAAGTTAATCCTTTCTATATACCTAGTGATATGTGAAACAAAGCTTAAGGCATATGAGAGTAAGATGGTATGTGGTACTTCAGCAATATATGAAAAGGATTTGTGTTATCAATGACCACCTAGCACAAGGTCACTTTGTACATGGAAAGACAAGCTTTTAATATACTCATTATGACCTGCTTCAGCTTTTATAGCCTAACGATAGTGCACAACTAGATGGCAAATGAAGTGAAAATTGCAAAACAAATGTGAGCCTTATTTCTTCCTAGCGATTTATAGAGTTGATGCCACAATAGTCATTGTAGCTTTATTGGGCATTAGATGCAATAATTTGACACAATGGCTTTACCCACACACCACTTATAATAAACATTGCTAGTTTATTACAATACATTAAAAAAAATATTGCATGTTTTTATTTTGTGTTTTATATTCTGCTCTGAAATAGAATTTATGCAATAATTTGACACAACGGCTTTACCCACACACTGTTTATACTAAACATTGCTAGTTTATTACAATACATTAAAAAAAATATGGCATATTTTATTTTGAGTTTTATATTATGCCCTGAAATAGAATTTATGCAATAATTTGACACAATGGCTTTGCCCACACACCATTTATACTAAACATTGCTAGTTTATTACAATACATAAAAAAAAAAAAATGGCTTATTTTTATTTTGAGTTTTATATTATGCTCTGAAATAGAATTTTAAAATTTCTTATTGCACTATCCCATTTCTTTTCTTCAAAATAAAATAGAATTACTTCATTTTTAAGTAATTTTTTCTTCTACAAACTAATAGATGTGTGATAGTACGAGAAAGAAAGAAAGAAATTGCACCTTGAATTCTACTAATTTTCCCAAAATATATAATTTTTTTTTTTTTTCTGCATCCTATTATTATACAATCACTTTGTCTTTGGATTGGTGGGTTACATACAAATTGGCAGAGGAAATATTCATACATCTTCACAGGCAGCATTTGATGTTTGGAATCTTTTCTTGTGAAGAAATCATAAGGTAGTGCCAAATATCCAATGGTAGCACTCTAGCACTACTCTTTTCTACTTTAAATCTCCATAGAACAGCATTCCAAATGCTTGTGGCCAGTTTCTTCCTACTCAAAGTCTTTGGCAATGAGTATCTACTTATTTTGATAATTGCATTCTTCCTCCTATATACAATGGTCTTCAAGGCCTTAATTTGGGCTTGGTGGCAAGGGCTCCGCCCCTCTACTCTACCCTATATTGCACCAAGGAATGTGTAATAACCACCCTAGATATTTTTTGAAAATATTACAATTGGAAATGAGATGCAAGCAACTTCCTTTCCACTTTTTGATCACCTAGTTCCCGAGATGAGCAAGGTGAGAACATATGGTGAAAGGATCTATATGTCAAAATAAGTCCAAGTTACCGGATCGGGTTCGGGTTCAGGTTCGTGTTTGGGTCCAAGGGTTCAGTTTGCGGATTCGATCAAAAAAAATTTGGGGGTTGGGTTCGTTTTGGGTTTGTCCATACAAAAACATATAAAAATAAAAAATATATACATATTTACAACAGTAATTAAATTCAAAATACCACACATAGCATCATATATTGTATAATAAACAAAAACACCATAAAAATAAAAAACATAAGACTGTCAACTAGTCAAACTCGAATGTCATGATATATATTATATATTAAAATTAACTACATTGTTGCATTTCTCCTTGCAGGTAAGCATTAGGGAAATTGTCCAATTGGATGACAATATTATAGATGAAGACTTGTAGGCAAACTTGGAAACTTGGACTTGGAGAGTACATGGCAAATCAAATGAATTCAATGGGAGTTTGGGGGCAATGCCCCACCACCAAGCCCAAATTAAGACCTCCAAAATCACACAAACCTTCATGGCATACATCATTTTGCATTCACAATAAGACCCAAACTAAGACCTTCAAAGCCACACAAACCTTCATGGCGGACATCATTTTAGGGTTGGGGGGCTCTATTTAATATTTTTATGCCAAAAAAAATTAAAAAGTAAAAAAAAATCGAAATACGCCACCTAGGCACGTGAGGGGCGAAAATTCGCCGCAAGTCCACCCTGTTTCAGCAAGGCTAGACCCTATCCGAACCCACAAGGAACTGAACCCGGAACCCAAACCCAAGTCGAACCAGATTAGGACCCGAGGGCCCCAAGGGGCGGACCGGTAACTTAAAAATAAGTTGCAGCAATTGAAAGTAAAACACTAGGCGGCAAGCCAACCAATACCACTTATTCAATGGAGAGCATATGCAATACAAGAAAGAAATAACATCCACTTATTCAATGGGAATGACAAGGGAACATTCACTTATTCAATGGAAGTGTCGTGACCTTTTCACACATCACCCCATTTAAAATGGGGACCCCCTAATTTTTGCTCCGTTCCTCGTCTTTTGGCTTTGGTTTTGTCTCTCTCTCTCTCTGTCTCTTTCTGTTGTCTGCCTTTCCGGGGATGTGCCCGTCTTTGAGCCTAAACTTGAGATTTTGGCCAAGTCTGAGAATTAGGGTTTGCTTTCTTCCAGTCAGTTTGAAGTCAAATGGAGTGAGTGAATTCAAATCTAAGTTTGGCAATACATTCAGCATGCTTCCAGCAGGTCCCCAACAAAATTTCATTGAGTTCTGACAACTTACTATTTTTAGTAAGTACCTAATTTTGGAAATTTTCTCAACACTTTTGAAATTCTAATCGTTTCATTGCATCCAGGACACTTTAAACTGCTTGCCAACAAAATTTTGAGCCAAATCTGACAACTTTCTATTTTTAGCAAGTATCACCTTCAGAAGAATATTTTAGGGTTTGCATGCGTAGTTTTTCAATGCATGTCTAGAGAATATTTATGGGTTTTCTAAGACCTACGCAACAGTATAACATGCAAGATTAGATGATAACTTTCAACAATCTTCACTTCGGAGGCTATTTTTAGGGTTTGCATGTTGGAGTCTTCAACGCATGTCTAGATATTCTTTGTAGGTTTTTCGAAAGCTTCGCAGTGATGTAACATGCAAACTAGGATCAAGACCTTTTTCAGGAGCTATCTTCAGAGGCTATTTTTAGGGTTTGCATGCAGGACTTTTTGGTGCATGTCAAGTTATTCATTATGGGTTTTTCAAGAGCTACGCAGTAGGGTGACATGCAAGCTGAGTTGGTCACTTTTTCGGGGACTTACTATTTTTAGCAGATTCATTCTGGCAGCCCCCCCCAGCACTTCAGTATCACAAATGGACCGAGATGCAACAAAAACAGGGTCAAACGGAGATCGTTTGAGCAACATGCAAGTCAAATTAGGGTTTCCAGCTTCGGGACCCAAAATGAGGGGTCGAAGGCCAGAATCTCCGAAAACCGGTGTATCCCACTACGATCAGTATCTTTCAAGGATTCCGCTGGTGAAATTTGAAGGCAATCTGAGCACTTACTATTTATAGTAAGGAACTCCAGAATCAGGCTATAAATAGCAAGTCAGCAGCAAGCGCAGTGTGAATAGGCAAGTCAACCCATGAGGATCACGTCAATCAGATTTCAAATTGAACAGAGTTGCAGAAGTCCTGAAATCAAGCAATTACTATAAATAGTAAATCACCTCTAGAAACATGCTATAAATAGCAAGTCAGCACGAGATGGCAATGTGAACAGATCAACTGTCATGAGGATCCTGTGGTTAAAATTTCAGATCAATCCAAGCTTCAGAAGATCAAAAACCAAAAACTTACTAAATATAGTAAACAGGGGCGAGCAAGCTAAAAAAATGCCTAAGTCTAAGGAAATTCCTTCACCCCCTGTGAAATGCGCCCATGTCATCTTGCCTTGAAGAATGTTGGAAATGTTCTAAGTGTCAAAAATTCCTTCACCACCCCCAATATGTGCCCAACGAGAGAGATAGGGTGAGAATATGGCTAAGGCAAAGTGTTCAAATTCCTCCAGGCCTCCCTAAATGCGCCCTGTCATGAAGGAAGGTGAGGAAAATGAGTTAAGGCATTGTTAATTCCTGCAGGACCCCCTAAAAGCGCCCTGTCATGGTGGTGTTGGAAAATGTGCCTCAAGCTTACTAACATGAAACTCCTGAAAGGGCAAAGACGGTGAGACCCTCTGAATGTCTTACCGACTAGCAGCTGTGTTCTAAACTTCTAAAGTGCTCAGATCGCCGAGACTTTGATTCTGTCTTGCCGACGGGAGTCATCGGCAAGACATGCCTATCACTGTGAGTTTTCCATCTCATTCCGCCCGAACAGACCTCTTGCCGACGGGATGGTTCCTAGTGGTTATTGGGGAGACTCTTGGCGACGAGTGGCATCGGGGAGAGACATGAAGCTTCAGAGTGACTCATTATGACAGAGTATGTCTCACCGAGGTTTTACACATTGGCAACGGATGTCATCGGGGAGACTCCTAGCTGATAGGTTTGCAGTCGATATGAACTCTTGCCGAGAGTGTTAGTCTCGCCGACAGATTTGTTTATGAATTGTCGATGGATCTCCACGTGATGAACTTCGGTGTAATCTCTTGCCAATGGTGTTGCTCTTGCCGATAGACTGGTCGAAGTAATATGAACTGTCGAGTATGAACATCGGTATGACATAAGGTTCTATAAGACTCTTAGCGATAGCGAAACTCTTGCCAATAGATCTGCACAAGCTGGATTTGTGTTCGGTATGATGTCTTGCCGATAGCAGTGGTCTTGTCGATGGTTTTGCAGTGGATATCGATGTGATGTCTTAGCGATAGAGTGAGTCTGGACGGCAGGTTTGAATTTGATGACTCTTGCCGATGGTAGTGACTCTTGCCAATAACGACAGTCGAGCATTGTGGCATCAAGGAGACACGGCCTAGTGTCTCACCGACATGCGATATAGTTTGAATGCCTTGACTAAATGACTATCCTACGTGGTTTGTTTTCAACCAATTAGAAAAGCGGAATGTGAACAGTTAGCAGTTGGACTATTGCGACCGTTCCTATGAGGGAGATGAACAGACTGTGAGAGAATGGATTACTCTCTGGCAATGGCAGATGACGATGAACAGTGTGAGATAATGAACTGTTGCTCAATTGAACAAGAATTGATCTGAGTGAATTCAGTGTATATTTTCTGAGAGCTATTCTGTACAAGATTGATCAGTGAATGTTGCTGCTGTAAATTGACATTAGAAAGTGGAGTCTATACTCTATATGTAATTTTGTTTACTGTAATACAAAGAGGCTTTTCTTGGTGTGGTGGGTTTTTCTCCCGTAAGGGTTTTCCCACGTAAATTTGGTGTCCAATTGTGTATGTTCATTTCTTTGTTTTGTTATTCCTTTCAAGTGTATCTTAATGAACTGTAATTGAAAATTTTAAAATGCTATCTGCATTCTTCCCTAAGGTTTTGGCGTTAAGAGAGTTTGTTCTGCACCTAAGCTTTCCTTACAAGTGGTATCAGAGCCTGGCCAGTTGTGTTATCCTTGTGGGTACGTTGGGTTTTTTGTGTCAATTTTGTTCAATGGGAGTCTTGTAGGAGTCTGGTAATTCGAATTACAGATTAAGATGGCAAGCACATCAGGAAAGATTGAAATTGAGAAATTCAATGGCAGTAATTTTGAGTTGTGGAAACTCAAAATGGAAGATATGTTGGTTGATCGTGATCTTTGGCTTGCTGTGTCTGGAACAAAGCCTACAGGCATGAAGCAAGAAGATTGGGACCTTGCAGATCGAAAATCAAAGGGGCTGATAAGGCTCTGTTTAGCAAACTCTGTCCTTCTAAATGTTCATGAAGAAAAGACAGCATCCTCTTTGTGGAAAAGACTGGGAGCTATTTATCAAGGCAAGTCCGTGGTGAATAAATTGTTCTTGAGGAAGAAGTTGTACTCTTTGAAAATGCAGGAAGGAGCATTTGTTGTTGATCATTTGAATGCTTTCAACATGTTGATTGCTCGGTTGGCATCTGTGGGTGTGAAGATTGATGAAGAAGATTGTTGTATGCTGTTGTTATGTTCCTTGCCAGATTTTTGGGATCACTTGGTGATGGCTATTGGGAGTACGACATCCACTTTTAAGATGGAAAATGTTGTTGCTTCTTTGTTATAAGAAAAGATGAGAAGAAAATCTCTTGAGATGGCGAAAGAGGCTCTTGTTGTTAGAGGCAGATTGAAAGAAAAAGGAAAGAAGAAGAACAAAAAGTCCAAATCCATAATCAGAGGGGAGATCAAAGTCTCCTGGTAAGAAGTCCAAGGTGAAGTGCTAAAATTGTGGGCAACCTAGTCATGTCCGAAAGGATTGTAAAGAGGAGAAAAACAAGAAGAAGTATTCTTCCGACAATGATTCTTCTCAGAGTGATGCAGACGCTTTCATTGCAGCCTTGGCTACACAGGCATCAGATGATGTTTGGCTGATTGATTCTGGAGCATCTTTCCACATGACATCTCATAGAAACTGGTTCACTAAGTATGAACAATACGATGGTGGAAGGGTGTATTTGGCAAGCGATTCATCTCTAGAAATAGTTGGTCGTGGAAGAGTCAGAATTCAATTCCCTGATGGAAGAGTGAAGGGAATTAATGATGTAATGCATATACCAGGTCTGGCTCGAAATTTACTTTATGTTAGTAAGCTGAATGATATTGGAGTGCAAGTCACGTTCTCTGAAAATGGCTGGAAGATGACTAGAGGCTCAATGGTACTAGCTAGGGGTGCTCGTATTAGTACCTTGTATAAGCTGGATGCACATGCTGTGCAATGCAATAGTGTTTCTGTAAAGTCACAGAAGGCTACTCATGGAGAAAAGGAGGAAAAAGTTCCTAATAGTGCAAACTCTATGGAAGTTAAACTTCCAGCAGAAAAGACTATGCTCGCATCATAGGCTTGGCCACATTGGTGAAAAAGGTTTAAAAACCTTGAAAATAAAAAACCTAGTTGAGGGGTTTGATGATGAACCTTGAATTCGATTTTGGAACATTGTATATATGGTAAACAACACCGTGTTTCATTTTACTCCAGTCCTCACAAATCTTCTGATTTACTTGATTATACATTATGATGGTTTGGTCCAGTAGAATGTTCCTCTTTGTCTAAATCAAGATATTATGTATCGCTCATTGATGATTATTCAAGAAGAGCATTTGTTTATTTTTGAAAAGTAAATCAAGTGTTCAATCGCTTTTAAGGAATTTAAAACCTTGTGGAAAATCAGACCGAAGAAAATAAAATGTTTAAGA
Source organism: Sequoia sempervirens (assembly GCA_007258455.2). Taxonomy (NCBI): domain Eukaryota; kingdom Viridiplantae; phylum Streptophyta; class Pinopsida; order Cupressales; family Cupressaceae; genus Sequoia; species Sequoia sempervirens. The sequence goes on along the minus strand of VDFB02079393.1, from coordinate 11,422 downwards.
ACCCGACAATGGCGGTGAGTTTTGTTCTGATGAGTTCGAAAGGTAATTGTAAAGATCATGGGATCAAAGACATAAAACTACACCCTACACTCCGCAACAAAATGGAGCTGCCGAAGGTTCAACAGATGTGATGGAAAGAGCACGTAGTATGCTAAGTAGTGTTGGCTTGGAGGAGAAGTTTTGGGCTGAGGCAGTTGCAATGCAGCATGTTATTTAATAAACCGTTCTCCGAATTCCGCTCTTCTTGAGAAAACACCTTTGGAAGCATCGTCTGGAAAGAAGCCCTCTCTGAGACACATTCGTGTCTTTGGCTGTGAGGCATATGCATATGTGCCGAATGAAAAAAAAGTCTAAATTGGAAAACAAAGTTGTTAAATGTATTTTATTGGCTATAGTGTTGGCATAAAAGGATACAAGCTTTGGAATTCCGATACGGAGAAGGTTTTGTACAGCAGAAGTGTTATTTTTCGTGAGCTGAAGCCTTCTACTTTGGATCTACAGTCAGAGACAAAATCAGAAAATAAAAAGGATGTAGTTGAAATTTCTCCAACACCAGATAAAGAGGAATTTAAAATTCAAAATGTACCTGAAACTAAGGAGAGCTCAAGTAGTTCTGAGAGTTCTAAAGAAGAACAACATCCTCAGCCTCAGCCTGTGAGGAGGTCAACACGTGATAGAAAGCAACCTGATAGGTATGGGTTTTCTTTGTTAGATTCTACTTGTGCCTATGCTTTAATTTCTAGCGATGAGCCTAGGATTGTGAAAGAGGCATTTAGAATGTCTGATTCAAACTCTTGGTTGGAAGCCATGAATGAAGAAATGGCATCATTAGAAAAGAATGATACTTGGAATTTGGTGCCCTTTCCTGAAGGCAGAAAAGTTGTTGGTTGCAAATGGGTATTTAAAAAGAAAATAGGTCTGGATGGCAGTGTGGAAAAAGTATATGCGAGGTTGGTTGCGAAGGGATATTCCCAGGTAGAGGGAATTGATTATGGAGAAATTTTTTCTCCTATAGCTAAGCTGACGCCTATCAGATTTCTTTTGTCACTTGCAACAGCGTATGACTTAGAGATTGAACAGATGGATGTGAAGACAACATTTCTTCATGGTGACCTTGAAGAAGAAATTTATATGTCCCAGCCTGAGCACTTTGTAGAAAAAGGTAAAGAAAAATTGGTTTGCAAGTTGAAAAAATCTCTATATGGATTAAAACAATCTCCTAGAATGTGGTACCAGAAGTTTGACACTTTTGTTTTGTTATTGGGATTTGTAAGATCGAAATATGATCATTGTGTGTACTACAAAGCTGAAAATGATCGTGTTCTTATTATTGCTCTCTATGTTGATGATATGTTGTTCATAGGCAATAGTAAATGATTTTTGATCTAAAATCTCAGTTGTCTACAAAGTTCGAAATGAAAGATCTTGGTGCAGCCAGGTATATTCTGGGAATGGAAATAACCAGGAACAAGAAGAGTAGAAAACTTGGCTCAGTCAGAGTAAGAATATTAATACTGTTTTAGAGAGATTTTGTATGACTGATTGCAAACAGCTAGTTGTTCCAGTCTTGCAAGGAACGAGGCTATTTGTTGAAGACTGTCCAAAATCTCCTACTAAGATAGAGGACATGACCAGAGTGCCTTATGCTAGTGCAGTTGGCAGTTTAATGTATGCAATGGTCTGTACAAGGCCAGAAATTGCCCAAGCAGTGGGAGTACTTAATCGTTTTATGGAAAATCCTGGAAGAACACATTGGGATGTTGTGAAAAGAGTGTTTAGATATCTGAAGGGCACTTCAAAATATGCTTTGTGTTACCATGGCAATTTGGTTGAATTACAGAGGACTTTCGGCATTCGAGGCTATGTGGATTCTAATTGGGCAGGGGGCATTGATAGCAGAAGATCCACCAATGGATATATTTTCATGATGAATGGTGGTGCAATTAGTTGGATGAGTAAGCAGTAGGTTGTAGTCGCTTTGTCCACTACAGAGGCAGAATACATGGCAGCAACACACGCTTGTAAAGAAGCAATCTGGTTAAAACGTTTGTGTTCTAACATTAGGTTTGATGCAAGGAAAATTACAATTTACTGTGATAGTCAGAGTGCTATTTGTTTGGTGAAAAATCCTACTTTCCATGCCAGGATGAAACATATTGATGTGCAATATCATTTTGTACGAGATATGGTGGAGGATGGAAAGGTCTCTTTAGAAAAAGTGGATACTCTGGAAAATGTTGCAAATGCATTGACGAAACCAGTGAGCACAGACAAGTTCAGGTGGTGTGCCAGTTCGATGGGCCTTAGTGCCCATGAATTTCAGTAGTTTTGTTATGCTCTGGAGGTGTCAGTAAGATCTTCGTCAAGTGGGAGATTGTTGGAAAATGTGCCTCAAGCTTACTAACATGAAACTCCTGAAAGGGAAAAGTCCGTGAGACCCTCTGAATGTCTTACCGACTAGCAACTATGTTCTAAACTTCTGAAGTGCTCAGATCGCCGAGAGTTTGATTTTGTCTTGCCGACAGGAGTCATCGGCAAGACATGCCTATCGCTGTGAGTTTTCCATCTCATTCCGCCCAGACAGACCTCTTGCCAACGGGATGGTTCGTAGTGGTTATCGGGGAGACTCCTGGCGACAAGTGGCATCGAGGAGAGACATGAAGCTTCGGAGTAACTCATTCTGACAGCGTATGTCTCGCCAAGGTTTTACACATTGGCGACGGATGTCATCGGGGGGACTCTTGGCTGATAGGTTTGCAGTCGGTATGAACTCTTGTCAAGAGTGCTAGTCTCGCCGACGGATTTGTTTATGAACTGTCGATGGATCTCCACATGATGAACTTCGGTGTAATCTCTTGCCGATGGTGTTGCTCTTGCCGATAGACTGATCGGACTAATATGAACTGTCGGGTATGAACATCGGTATGACATAAGGTTCTATAAGACTCTTAGCGATAGCGAAACTCTTGCCGATAGATCTGCACAAGCTAGATTTGTGTTCGGTATGATGTCTCGCCAATAGCGGTGGTCTTGTCAATGGTTCTGCAGTGGATATCGATGTGATGTCTTAGCGATAGAGTGAGTCTAGACGACAGGTTTGAATTCGATGACTCTTGCCGATGGTAGTGACTCTTGCCGATAACGACAATCGGGCATTGTGGCATCGGGGAGACAGCCTAGTGTCTCACTGACACGCGATATAGTTTGAACGCCTTAACCGAATGACTATCCTACATGGTTTGTTTTCGACCAATCAGAGAAGCGGAATGTGAACCGTTAGCAGTTGGACTGTTGCGACCGTTCCTGTGAGGGAGATGAACAGACTGTGAGAGAATGATTACTCTCTGGCAATGGCGGATGACGATGAATAGTGTGAGATAACGAAGTGTTGCTCGATTGAACACGAATTGATCTGAGTGAATTTAGTGTATGTTTTTTGAGAGCTATTCTGTACAAGATTGATCAATGAATGTTGCCAGTGTAAATTGACATCAGAAAGTGGAGTTTGTACTCTGTATGTAATTTTGTTTACTATAATACAAAGAGGCTTTTCTTGGTGTGGTGGGTTTTTCTCCCGTAAGGGTTTTCCCACGTAAATCTGGTGTCCAATTGTGTATGTTCATTTCTTTGTTCTGTTATTCCTTTCAAGTGTATCTTAATGAACTGTAATTGAAAATTTTAAAGTCCTATCTGCATTCTTCCTTGAGGTTTTGGCGTTAGGAGAGCTTGTTCCGCACCTAAGCTTTCCTTACAGAAGGGAGGTGATGGAAAATGTTTAATTCATGAAGATATTCCTGCTCCCTACCTCAAATGCGCCCAAGGAGAGAAGTAGAGGTGATAAAGTTACTAAGGCAAGTTTGAATTCCTCCTTGACCCCCTAGATGCGCCCTTGAGGAAATATGAAGCTAGAAAAGTTTCTAGGCGTTGGAATTTCCTCCTTGACCCTCCAAATGCGCCCACATTGGAGGTGGCTCTAGGAAATATGTTAAGTATTGTTGAAATTCCTCCTTGATGCATCAAATGCACCCAAAGTTATTGAAGGTGGTGGCTTTTAAAATGTTCTAAGTAAATGTTGAAATTCCTCCTCTATACCCCAAATGCGCCCATATTCAAAGTAAAGCTAAGACATGTGCTAAGGCATTAATTCCTCAACATGCAAAATGCGCCCAAGGGTATTGAAGGTGGTGGCTCTAGGAAAAGTTTGTTAAGGCATTGTTAATTCCTTCACCCCAAGCAAAATGCGCCCAAAGTAAAGAGAGATAGTGGTGAGGAAATATATGCTAAGTGTTAGGAATTCTTCCTCACACCCTCAAATGCGCCATGACTGGAGATGAATGGGAGGAAAATATCTAAGGCAAAATTGAAAATCCTTCTAGACCCCTCATATGCGCCCATGTTCATAGTGATGATGAAATTTTTCTAAGTCACAAAATTCCACCTTCCCTAGAGGAAAATACGCCTAAGCTTGAGAGAAGTTGATAAATTTTCTAAGGCATGTATGAATTGGCAAAGAGTCAGAATGTGCTAGCTTCACGAAGTTGAGTAAAAATTGTCAAGGCAAAGCAAGAAAAATACGCCCAGAGATGAAGAATGAAGATAAATTTTGATGGCAAAATATTTTCCTAAGGTATAAAATTCAAAAATTAAAAGTACCCCTTCGTTTATAGACCCATGAATTTGATGCTTTTTAAAGGGAATTTTCTTTTGGGTACTGGACGTCTTTGAAAGGAATGGATTTTTTAAATTTTCCACACCTCGACAAGGATTTTGAGATGAAGATTTTTGATGAGCACCTGATTGATGAATTTCCTAAGTAAAAAATTTAAAATTTTCTAAGGCAAGGAATAAATGGTGTGGTTACAAATAAAATGCCTTGACTGGTGAATTTGAAGTTAAATGCCTAGATGATTTTGATCAAATTCTTCATGAAAATAATCTTCTTGAGCCAGAGATGGATAAAATCAAACTGTCAACGCCTTAGCTGGTGAAGCGAATTCCTTAAGGAGCCATTGAATTTAATATTTTCAAAAGATGATTTAAAAATGCTAGTGAAATGCACCTAGACTAGTGAATCTTCTTGAAATTTTAGAAGGTCAAAATATTCCAGACGCCAGATGCCAAGTGTTGCAGTTGCCTGAGGAGGGAAAATCGAAATTTGAATGTACTGGCTAAACTTAGGTCCTTCTACGAATCGACTTGGCTAGAAGAATTGAGATGATTTTCATTTTCTTTATTAGTTGTTGAAGTGCAAGCTAAAACTTCGTGAAGAAGTTTGACTTGAGCTCTGAAGTAAAAGAGGATTGCAGTGTGAGGAAAGTTGAATGTGGAGAAATTCAAAGTTGGCTCTTAGTGTGAAATAAATTCGAAGTTGAGAAGTGGCTGAAGCAAGGTTGGCCGAAATTTCTCTGAAGTGCTGAAATTGTATTGCTGCAAGTAAATTCTCTAACTGTTGAAAGTTCGGAGTTGTTGTAGGAGGTGTTGAGGTTTGAAGATGAAATTCAGTGCTGAGGCTTCTCATTTTCGAAAATCTGTTGGCAGCCCCGATGTGATTTTATTTTTCTAGGTTAAATTTCTAATGACTATCTTTTGTTTTTGCAAAATGGCTGAAGTAAGAGCGGCTGGCAAGGAAAATAATGTTGAATCCAGCAAGGCAAATGCGTCCAAACAAGCTGTGATCAAGAAGCTAAGCAAGTCTTTCTTGCTAGAGTCAAAATTCTCTTCAAAGTTGGGGAAGTTGGTTGGCAAGAACTTGGGCTCTTTCAACATGGAAGCTTTCAAAAGTCGAATGATGGGAATTGGAGGCCATCGTCCATCAATCACTTCATATAATATTGTCAGAAGTGGATTTTATGTAGCTGTTGGTTTTCCACCAGCAATTCAATGTCCGGAGTTGATCATAGAGTGTGCTAACTATTACAATCCAGAGCAAAGGTCTATTGTCTCACCTGACGGCAGATTGTTTGCCAACCTCACGCCTGAGGCCATTGGAGAAGCATTTGGAATTCCCGCCTATGAGAAGATGATGTACAAGACGAGAGAAAGAGTTGAACGAATGTATGCTTCTACATTTGACAGATGTGCTAATATGATAAACTCTCGTTGGATGAACAAGCCCAAGCCCACTCGCACGAAGTTGCCAAAGCAGATAATCTCAGATGATCTGAAGCAGGAATATTGTGATTTGATTATGATGCTCAACAGGGTTGGAGGATGTCCCCAAGCATTCATCTTTGAACCTCGGATGTTTTACTACATCAATCTCGTGCTAGAAGGCAAGAAGCATATTGACTGGGCAGTGATGATAGTGATAATTTGCACAAGCAGCTCCGAAGTTTGAGGAGAACGAAGACATTTTACATGGGATCATACATTATCTACATGTTGGCTCGTATGACGAAGTACAGAGGAATATCATACAAGGAGCCGATTGGTTGTGGCTCTCAGCAGTTCAAGATTCATGAGGCTTGTCTGCAGCTACACTTGACGAGCACATCTCATTACAAGAGAGTCAATGACGCCTTCACCATGCACATAACGAGATCACTTCAGCAAAGAACTCATCAGAGGATCTCCAAGGAGGCTCAAGAATTGATAGAAAGGTACGGGTGTTGGTTCATCCAATTTCCAAAATTTACTTATATTAGGCTGCAAGGGTTCTCTTCATATCCGTATAGGTTGCCCAGATACCCCACAAACGCAATGTTGATGTTAGAAATATCTAGGCAACTCATTTCCTACAATAAGATGAAGAAGAAGAAGAAGGGAGGACTTGACTTCCCGATCATCATGGGAAATTCAGATGAAGTGTGTCCATCATTGCAAGCAGCCAAGGAAGCTGAAATTGAGCTTCAGTTTTTCCATCTTTCTTACCACACTAGCAGGTAGTACTATGATCCTCACAGGAATATCAGATAAATACTGTCAGAGGAGTTCAAGCATAAGGAAAATATTGAAGATTTTTGGGCTAGTGCATTGGATGAGGCTAAGGTAAGAAAAAGGATGTTTTCAAGATTACCTTTGAGCATGATTAGGGAGTGCGAGATTATTCCAGTGCCAGACCAGGTAGATGAGGATATGAATGTTCTTCATCCAGATTATGAGACAGTAAGGGATACACCTCTCCCAATTCCAGATTGGTCGAAGCCGGAGATTGTGGATTTGGATACACTTTGCATACCAATCCTGGCATTCACCAGAGGATGGGTTGAGAGACATGTGAATAGGCTTAAGAGCAAGTCAATTCCTCTTACTTACAACTTGATGGGAGATCATAGGTCGCCAACTGCTACAAAGAAGAAACAAGTTGCTCGAGCTCCAGATTCACGAAAGAAAGAGCCGGTCCAGCCAGAGCCTCTGAGAGTTGAGGTGACATTACAGTTTACCTACGCCATTGGAGACTCATTCTCCAAGTATACAAGAGGTTTCATTGTTTGCTAATCAGAGGAATATGTTGAATAAGGAACAAGAATTACAGGAGGCAAATCAGCCACCTCGTCAGGAGTTTGTTGGCTAGAGCATCAATGCACCTATCAGAGATAACCAGCAGGAAGAAGATGAAGAAACGGCCACAGATACACACTTCCAGTATGAGATTGAGGCGGCATTGGAGGATGACGTGGTTACAGGACAAGAAACCCAAGGTTCAGGAGATACTCAGCCTGTAGAAGTTGGTGAGCCTCATCAGGATGAAGTTAGAGAAGAGGTCCATGAGGAGGAAGCAAGGAATGAGCAGCCACTTATTATTTCAGATTTACAGCAGGTAGTACCAGATTGGCTCAGAGATAGGATGAGGAGGAGCCCCATTGAAGAAACTGATCCAGCAGTTGAGATGAAGGAATTCCTGAGTAGTGTGCCTCCGACAAAGAAGAGAGCTAGGAAGTTTTCAAAGATTTCAACAGATGACGATGGCTCTCGCACCCTTCGCGTGTTTGTGCCAAGGGTGGAGTGGGATCGAGATGATGTTGTTCCAGAAAACTATGTGATTACCACCATGGAGTTAGGTCGCCCCACGGGAGCACAGATAATTGAGGAGTGTGATAACTCCTACCAGGCGCTCAAAGACAGGTTGCTCCGGACTGAAGGAAAATACAAGAAATTGAAGAGGGATCACAAGACATTGATTGGTTACGTACAACATTTGTCTCATCCTTGTGGGCAAGAGAATCCAGAGATTGAGCTTCCAGCCGAGTTTCCTAGAGAGTCTGTCAACGGCTTGGAAGACTTGAAGAAGATGGCACAAGAGGCAGATAAGTGGGTTGCTGGCGTTTGTGCCGAGACAGAAAAGTTTATGGAGGATCTTGCTCATGCTTATCAGTAGGCTTCCAGCATTATGGCACGGATGGATGCGGTTGATCAAGCTTGGGGTGATGCTCATATCTATCAGAACAAAGTTGTTCAACGTCTGGAGGCTTTGATGCATGCTCCCTTACAGACTTTGGTTGAGGGAGGCATGGTACAGGAGGGTGATAGATATGATTTCACCAGCTAGTACTCTTCAGTTGTCCAACACGAGGTGAAGCAAAGTCTGGTTGAAGCCTGCTGAAATTGATCCCACGTCTCGCTTTAGGATAGAACTTAGATCTTCTAATCCTTGCAGCCATTCAATTCAGTACATTTCTGGTTAGTTTAGAAAAAAGAAAAGAGCTTTATAGACATACCTTTCGAGTCAAGTAAAGTCCCCTTTCACTTAATTCATTGTTTGTTGTCGAACAATTACGTAAGTCCCCCTTGAGATTACTAGCAAATCACATCAAGCCAATTGAGACTATCCACTGCATAAAGGAATGTTGGAGTTAAACGCGTGAACTTTCTTGCAATCTTAGCATGCTGAACACTTTGATCAAGAGAGGATAGAGTATCTATTGGAAACTTTATTCTGTGTTGATGCAGTCACAAAAATCACATCAACAGGAAGTTTATACAATACTTGAAGATGAAAACCAGCTTCTTTTGCTTTCTAGTGGTGAGCGATTACAAGAAACCACTTATTCAATGGGGTGAGTAGCAACAAATAAACCAATCAAATCACTGGTGGTACTACCATCCAATGTTACAATGAGAACATAGAAGGAAGCTTCACCGATATGACATCCAAGCTTTTACATTGTTAATCCATCATCAAAGAATATTGATCTACTACTGTCAAAGAGTGTTGATAATGTAAACAAGCTGATACAAATGTTCATATATGATAAGCATTGATGGAACACCCCAAACAAAGCCCGCTAATGAAGGGAAATCCACCCAACATAAGGATATCATTGGTATACCTTGAGTGTAGAGGTAAGGTAGGCTCCAAAGGAGGTCTGATTTGCACTTATGACTGCTATTCAGGGGCAGATCAGACTGGTATGCTAGCTAGAAGTGTTCAAAAATCACATATCCAATATACCCAACTCACTAGCAATGGCAAGGATGAAGAGCACACAATTATACTGAGAGGGGGGGTGAATTAGTATAACAACAATCTTTTCCTTTTTCAAAACTTAATCAACCACAGTAATAAAACACATGCAAGATATAGCAATTAAGAACATAGGAAGAACACACGATTTACATGGAAACCCTTATAATATACCCAACTCACTAGCAACAGTAAGGATGAAGAGCAACAATTATACTAAGAGGGAGGGTGAATTAGTATAACAACAATCTTTAACTTTTTCAAAACTTAATCAACCACAGTAATAAAACACATGCAAGATATAGCAATTAAGAACACAGGAAGAACACACGATTTACGTGGAAACCCTTTTATATATATATATATATATATTGATCTTCTTTGTAGGCACCAACCCACTAGAGACACCAATCCCCACAACTGAGCACCAACTCAACAAGAGACACCAATCTCTTTTAATGAGAGGCACCAACCTCCCGACCTCCTCAATTGGGAGGTACCAAGTACCAACCTTCAAGGAAATAATATGATGATTATATGAAACTTCTTCTTGAATCTGCTCTAATTTTCCTTTACAAATCTGCTCATGACTTCATCAAAAAACACCTTAATATCTGCTCACAAATATGCAATATAATCTTCAACAATTTGTTCATAAATCTGCCATATAATCTTCAACACTTTACTCATAAATCTGCCATATGTCTACTCATAAGTCTGCAATGTATCTTCAACAATTTGCTTATAAATCTGCCATATGTCTACTCATAAGTCTACAATGTATCTTCAACAAGTTGCTCATAAATCTGCCATATGTCTACTCAAAACTCTGATTTTATTCTTTTAGATCTGCTCTGAAATAGAAGGATATTCAATCATTTCTTGCATTCAAAAACACTTCACAAAATCCTCTTCTATCTTCTCAAAGAGGGCGACCTAATCGAAAAGTCATATAGCTTTGCAAGGGGGGCAACTTTTGATTTATATGCACCACTTCATACCAATTTTGGGCACTCAAATGCAAGGGGTCAGCCCCTTATTTAAACTATTTATTTGCTAATTAAATCCTCTAGCATGGGTTGGCCCACAGCAAAAATATAATCTATTTATTTGAATTTTTCAAGTCTTCAAATTAGGTGCCAAAAACAAGAAAGACAGCTATACATGGGTTGGCCCAAAATTGTTAAAACTCCTTCCATAATCAATGCTTAAACAAGAATGGTGATTCCTTTAATGGTCGGCCATACAAGCATAGTATTTATTTGTAAGGAGGTCGGCCTATATAGCTAAGTTTAAATCTTTAATTTAAACTTCAAATATGATCTCCCTTTTCACCTTATATCTCTGCTCAAAATGTCTTATAAAACTGATCCAAATTACCTTAAATATGCCATTTCAAATGCTGATATGAATCACTCCAATGTGGTCATATGACATTGCTCCTTTGACATCAATGACAACATCTTCAACAATCTAATCTATACTTTTTACATAAATGACAAACTATCCATGCATGCCCCTTTGACATAAATGACAATATTTCCAACAAAGGATCGTTACCCTCAACTCCAAACATAAAGAGCTTCATTCAACACATCCACAAACATCAAGAAAAGCAACTACAGGTCTGAATACCAATACTCAGCAATCTGAAACAATAATGCCCCGGTTGTACAACCCTCTAAGCTCATACAACTTCAAATCCCAACGCCAAAGTCATTGCAGCAGCATTATTTGGTCTAGGCGCCATAAACAAGATGAAACAGGCCCAAATAGCTAGGCGACTTGGCTCCCAAATTCCAATGCCTCACCTAGGTACAGCTTGGTACAATGGTACAGCCTTCAAATGGGACTGCAAATCTGTATGGACCAGCATTATAAGACACTTTCAGGTCTGCAATATTATCACACATCATTCCTAATGCTCTAATGTGTTTGATCATGGAGTATGACCAGCATAGGGACTGTAAGAGGTACGGCCTACTCAAGAGGATGGTATGTCCAGCAACTTAACTCTTC
>VDFB02079392.1:0-12042 GCA_007258455.2 Sequoia sempervirens | reverse complement strand
GTGGCCGTAAAGCAAGGCGATAGGTGGCAGGTGGAATTTGCTTCTGGGGCTAAAGTAGCAGTTGAATCCCTTGTCTGCAATTGTGGACTTAGAATTGGATCATTGACTACTTCCGTAGATCTTCGAGTTACACCTTTAGGGTCATATGACATTGTTTTGGGAATGGATTGGTTAGGAACTCATCATGCAGTGATTGACTGTCGTCAGAAGACAGTACGTTGCATTAATGATGATGGTACAGAGGTTAAGATTGTTGGTGTTCAGAGACCCATTTCTTTGCTGATAATTTCTGCGATGCAGTTGAAGAGATGCCTTCGTCAGGGATGTCAGTTGTTTGCGACAACGGTGAGTGACTTGGATTCTGGTGAAAGTCAGGAGATATCACTTGATGATCACCCCATTCTTAGGGAATTCGCTGATGTTTTTCCTAGTGATATTCCTAGTATGCCACCGAAGCGTGACATAGACTTCAGAGTTGATTTAGTTCCTGGAGCAGAACCCATCTCTCGTGCTCCATATAGAATGACTACACAGGAATTGGAGGAGCCGATCTGCCAAGGAACTCTGGCTGCATGGGCTCTATCTGGCCCGAGGCTCTCCTCCGGGTGGGGAGCACCCGGCCATCTCTCGTGAAGAAGAAGGATGGATCTCTGACAGGGTGATTGACTATCGCCAATTGAATATGTAAATCATTGGGCAGCCTATCCATTACCTAGAATTGATGACCTTTTTGATCAGATCAAGGGAGCAACTGTATTTTCTAAGATTGATTTGAAATCTGGTTACCATCAGTTGCGAATTGCAGAAGCTGATATTCATAAGACGGCATTCCGAACTCGATACGGGCACTACGAGTTCGCAGTGGTACCATTTGGGTTAACGAATGCACCATCAGTATTTATGAGTCTGATGAATGGTGTGTTTCGCACCTATCTTGATCGATTTGTTCTCATGTTTATCGATGATATTTTGATTTATTCGAGAAATATGCAGGAACATGAAGAGCATTTGAGATAAGTTCTACAGTGTTTGAGGGAGAACCAATTGTTTGGAAATTTGAAAAAATGTGAATTCTTCAAAACTGAGGTGAAATACCTTGGACATGTGATTTCTGGAGAGGGAATAGCTGTGGATCCTGCAAAGATTCAAGCTATCATTGATTGGCCCATACCTAAAAATGTTTCTGAGGTTCGTAGTTTCATGGGTCTTGCTGGTTATTACAGATGATTTGTTCAGGGGTTTTCTAGGATTGGACACCCCATTACTTCTCTTCAGAGGAAAGGGAAGAAATTCATTTGGACAGATCAGTGTCAATTGGCTTTTCAGATACTTAAGGATAAGCTGACTAGTGCACCTATCTTAGCAGTTCCTGATCCTGCTAAAGATTTTGTTGTTTGCACGGATGCTTCTTTGGAAGGTTTAGGAGCTGTATTGATGCAGGATGGATGAGTGATTGCTTATGAGTCTCGTAAACTCAAAGATCACGAACAGAATTACCCCACACATGATTTAGAGCTTGCTGTAGTTGTTCATGCTCTAGTTCACTGGAGACATTTCTTGTTAGGGCATTGTTTTGAACTTCATTGTGATCACCGCAGTCTGCAATATATATTCACACAGCCTAATCTGAATGCTAGGCAGAGACGGTGGATGGAGTTCCTTTGTGAATATGATTTTGAGGTGAGATATGTTCAGGGTAAGGAGAATGTGGTGGCAGACGCCCTTAGTCGGCGAAGACATGAGATTTCAGCTGTGACACTTGGAGTTGAGTTGAGAAGTCAGATATTGGCCGCTCTTCCTTCTGATAGATTATATCAGGAAGTGAAGATGGAAATTGATTCAGATAGACCCTTGGAGGGAAGGTTTTCAGGATATGCAATTGAGATAGATGGTTTGTTGCGACATCTGGGTCGTATATATGTACCACCTACTGAGAATCTTCTCACTCTTATTTTGACAGAGGCACATCGAGCTCCTTACTCAGCACATCCTGGAGTTAAGAAGATGTATGCAGATCTTCGACAGTTATATTTCTGGCCTGGTATGAAGCGTGACATTGCTGATTTTGTATCGAGATGCCTTGAATGCCAGAGAGTCAAAGCGGAGCATCAACATCCCGCTGGTTTGTTACAGCCACATCTCATTCCTGAGTGGAAATGGGATGTAATATCAGTGGATTTTATTGTTGGATTACCTACGTCATTACGTCGACATGATGCCATCATGGTTACTGTTGACAGATTGACAAAGGTAGCTCATTTTTCACGAGTTCAGTCATCTTACAATGCTTCCTCTGTGGCCAGAATTTTCATGGAGGATATAGTACGATTGCATGGGATTCCACGTAGAATCATTTCAGATAGGGATCCTGTATTTACATCAGCTTTATGGACATCATTACAAAAGATACGCTTTGTGGGCACGCAGCTTGAATTCCCCACCACCATCATCCTAGGACCGATGGTCGCATGCAGAGCCAATCGGGATTCTCAAGATATGCCTGTAATGTATGCAGATGGATCGACAAATTCTAAATGGGAGGACTATTTTATAACTTATAGTGGAATCTCACGTATAAATAATGGCACGAGTTCCATAGGTATGCCTCCATCTCCTGTACCTATATGGACGGCCCCTTGTCGCCACTCATTGAGTTGGGATCAATTTGGAGGAGGAGCCCCTACTGGTTCCAGATGTTTCCAGATATGGAGCAACAGACCGATTAGAGAGAATTTGCAGCAAAGAGACAGATAGGACATGTATAAGCATGCCAATGCTTATAGGTGGATAGATGCCTTTCAGTTGGGAGACAGTGGTTTTTCTTCGAGTTCGTCCGCGCAAGAGTCCAATCCGCTATGGAAAAGGCTCTAAGCTTGCACCTCGTTTTGTGGGACCATTCGAGATTCTTGAGAGGATTGGTCTTGTGGCATATCGACTTGCTTTACCACCCAGTCTATCACGTATTCATGATGTTTTTCATGTATCTGTTCTTCGACCTTATCATCCTGACATTTCACATGTACTCGATTGGAATGCATTACAGGTAGAGGACGGGCAGCTGGCTTTGGAGCCCGTGGGCATTCTTCAGCGTCGGAAGCTCACCCTTAGGGGTCGAGACGTTGATCAGGTGAGGGTCCAATGGGATCCTAGCGATGAGGCATCAGCTACTTGGGAGGATGCGACACGTATGCATGAGCTTTATCCATATTTGTTTGCAGGCTTCCAGGAGTAAGCCTTATCCTAGGGGGGAGGATGTAGTGACCCTCCAGTTTAGACATTCTGTTAGATTTGATTCTGTTTGTTAGATTACTTTCATACTATGTTTTTTTTGTTCAGAGGAGATTCTAGATACTATGCTGTTTGAATTTTGCGGATGATACATTGACATCCTGGTTATTTGATTATGTTGGTTCGATGATACTGTGATAGTTATATTCATGTTATAGCTTATTGGTTATGATTATTGCTTATGTTATCATGTCGATATGATTGAATTTATTTGTTTGTGTCGGTGGATAAGACAGTGTAGCATTACTCATTCGTGAGTACCCTGCTACGCTGCAATTCTTATTCACGGCGTGTTTTCTAACATGAGATATATATATATACATGTGTTAACTTTGATGTTCTCCTGCAGACACAGGTACCGGGTAACAGCTCCACCTGCTTGTCAGGTCTGAGTGTACCCTAATCCATTATTATTATGTTGTCGGAGGTATTGGCAGGTCCGTTTTAACCATCGTTCGTTTTCGAACGAGTATCTCTGTGTTTCCCTGTGTAGCCCAATTTGTCTTGTCATGTTTAAATGTATATTGTTATGTGTTTGCGTATTTAATATCGATTTTATTAAATGTTTATTTATGTTTATGCAACGTTTGTGATTTAATTTATTAAATTAAATTAAATATGCTGTTGAATTTATCAGTGAAAGTTAATTCTTTGCAATGTTTTAATTAAAATAATATTATTGCTGATATAATCGTGCAAATTGAATTGTGTGAAAAAGATATTTCTAAAACAAGATATTTTTGATGAGATAAGAATTTCTGATTATAGTTAACGGACTGTTATGATATTTTGAAGGATTAGTTGAACTGAAAGAGTTATTTTCAATGCAAATTGAATTGCCAGTTAAGTTTTTGTGTTTGAAAGTGGAATTGCATGAATTTATAATTTTTGGGATTTTGGAAAAAGATTGTGCACACATTCACGGGAAGAATTTGACGGCAGCAATTTTTAAGCAAATTTCAGCAGAGAAATTGTTTCAAGAGTTTTCTTTAGGATTTTTATTCTGAAGCGTAATTCGGAAGCTGGAATCATTGCAAATTTCTTCATTGGAATCTGGTGATTTGATTGGGGTTTGACAAAAGTTTCAAAAGATCGTTTATTAGTCAGTTTTCAAGATTTAACAGGTTCTCTTCTTGAATTCTCTTTCTTGTGTTTGAATTCTGGAAATCTATTGTAGGAATCATTATTTTGAAAGGAAATTGTTTTACTGAACCTGCACAAACAGCAAGGAAATAAATTAGAAAAATAATTAAACTTTAAGCTGAAAAGAAATAAAACATATTTGTACATACAGTATTTCAGATCTGAATACACTTTTTAACCAGGTTGTATAAAGAATATAGCAGTAGGAATATGAGCTTTTAAGAAAGATTTACTTTTATTTTCGAAAATAGAAAGGAATAAAATTTCCCTATACGCATAAAAAAAAAAAAGATTAGATTAGTAACTGTTCCATAAAGAAGAAATGAATTTAATCTTATAGCAATTCTAGCAAATCAGATTCAATGTGTAACTGTTCCTTAAAGTATTAATAATTTATAAGCTTAGCTTTATGATTAGCGCACCAGGGAATAAAGGGTGAAAGTTTTAAGCTATTGATAGACAGATACCATTCTTTCAAACTTTAAATATACTTTTGCTAATACGTATTGTTACACTGTTAATTTCAATGAATTAATTCCTGTAAAATTCTAGTTTACTGTTTATGATAATTCTATTCATTATATATATACTTATATTTATTGCGCAAGAATAGAGGATTGATCTCTTTGTTGTGAAAAAGTTTATATTTGAATCTTCTTTTCTTACTGTCTATAGCAAAACCTGTGTGTTTGTGCAGTTTCAGCAATGTGTAAACCTCTGTTGTAAATCTAAAAATCAGATCATGAAAAAATAAATAATAAATAAATATCAGTGAGGACAAACAATGTATGTGTTAAGTTGTGCAAAATAGAACAATTCTTCTGGCCGGACTGTGGAAAACAGTAGTTAATATTTTCTTGATTTTCTTTCTTAAGCCGTATGAATTCTGCGCAGTCTCCTGAATGTCTTATGGATTTATTTCGAATCAGAAAGATTATTTTAAGTCTTAGATTGCGGTATAATGCTATTTCCTAACATGGCGTGCAATATCAACACAGAAGGTAGTTATATTAATAAATAAAGATTATAGCTTTTCTATTTTTATTTTTTTATTTTTTGGTTCTCTGCACCAGTGCATTAGGTAGCGTCTGGTTAGTGATGAAAAACTATAATACAGCTAGGTATTGTTAAACCTTCATTGATGTCTCTGGGTATAAATTCGTAGTAATATCTTTTCCCTGTAGGACGACTAAAAATGACAGTTATCTAATGATATTTAGTTCTTTGCATGGCGAGATCTGATATCTAATACCAAGGCGCGAGTTTCTGCTATTAGATGGCTGAGATTTATATGTATGCATGCGTCCTTAAACATGTAGTAATCATCTGAAGCTTATTACCAGCCTTGAATGTGCTGTTTCTCCTTGCATGTAGTAATCAGTGAAAGTCTATTGAATAGATAATTATCCGAAAGATCTTTACTGAACGTAAATAATAGTTAAGTGAAATCCATAAAAACAGAGAAAAGATATTTTAAGATTTTAAATTTTTATGTATGATTTTTAAATTGATTATATGTTATAACAGTGTGTTAAGTTGTGTATATTAAGCGGTTGAATGACCTTTATATAGAGATTATATCTTACTTTAAAAAAATATATATATATATATAATAAAATACTTGATTTTTAAATTGTATGAAGTACATATACATATTTTAAAATTCTAAGTTTGTTTATTAAGAATTTCCAATTCCTTGAGTTAATTGAAAATTATTAAGATGCATATATATGATAATGTGGATAATTGATATCTTCATTTTATTAAAAGTTTAGGAAATGAATTGGTGCTGATAAGATTTTAAATTTTCCAATTTATCAAGATTGAAAATATGTACTGCGGAACTGTGTTTAGCAATAAATGAGTGTTCTTACATGGTGATTTAGTGGTGTGTTTTATTTTCTCTACACCGAGACTAGAAAAGTGAATATCAAATCGACAAGGTTGTTACACTTTTATTTTGTTGTTTTGTTTATCATGTTTGCTTTCTTGGGGATATAGCGGTTATATTTTAATGTTGACCTCTTCTTCGAGACTATGGTCTGTTCGTACTATAAGAATTAAACCTTTGAGGTTGTGAATTTTATGCTTGATAGCATCCCCTAGAATGATTTTATGTTGAGTCATGATTTAGAGAGAGTGGCTTACGTTAGGGGCCGAAATCCTATAGTGATTGTCTGGGTAACCTAACGTAGGTGAGTTAAATAAGTGATAACCTAACTAATATTTTAGGGGTTGGGTAGTTCTAAACACTAAAACAGATAATGATATGCCTCGCCTATTTCTTAACGCTCGTTTAGGTTGAGAAAAGGTTGAGAAGGCCTGGAATGGCAAGTCGCCATCTTGTCCTCTTGAAAGATGTAACGACGCCGCATTTGTCTGCATAGGGGCCGGGAATCGGTAGAGACTGCCAGGGTAACTCTTGGTGAGGGCCGGTAGTCTAGGAAGATTCGCCAGGGTAACCTATCCTGACAATGCGATGACACTCTCTTAGTCTATTTCATGATGGTGTTTCTTTTGTTGAGATTTCGTTTTAATGTGACTTGATACTGTGATTTCATGCATTTTGATTGTAAACGTTATGTCGTATAGTGAATTGTAAACCCCGTATAGTGATGTTCTGTTTGCTTTGTTTGTGGACCTGTCAGTATCTCCTAGCACGGAGGGAGTGGACCTTTGGGTTCCACGTGGTCGGGAGGTAACCGTGCTACACCTATCTTATAATTTTCTTGCAGATGATCCTAAGCTCGCAGCAGATTCCAGTTACTATTTTGTTCGTGACTGAGGATGCAGAGCTTGTTCGTGGATTTTGTACCAGATCCCTTTTGAACACTTAATGTTTTGTAAACTTACCTCTTGTGTAAGAGAGTACAGATTGTACCATCTTTGATGTATGGAGATTCCTTGAAATCTCGTTTTATGTAAAATGGACATTTGAGATATTTTATCGTATGTAAATTTATAACTGGATCTTACATGAAATCAAATTTGTACTTTTGGATTGATTATCAATTGTGAATAGTTAACTTATTAAATTATGTAACAACGTCTTAGATACTTTATAACATATGTAAAGTTATTAAAAAAAAAAAAATTCTGTTAACTTTGTACTTGCTCTTTGTTATATTGGCAACCTAAGTCCGGTTTCTGATTTTCCACAGTGCCCTCAACCTGGATTCTTGGCAGCTGCGGTATTGACCAACTTGTTTCACTCCTCCAAGCGTTGGTCGTGGTATTGACCTTGTTTTAACTCGAACTCTTCCCTGAAGCGGTATTGACCTTTCATTTTCTCCAATTTGACGAGGCTACAACCTAGTTTGGATTGGGTTTTAGAGTATGTTAGTAATTTGGAAACTATGGCCTTCATTTTAGCTGGGTTTTAATATTCTACAAGTATAGTTAAGTATATATTGGTTATATTTTACGCAATAAATAATATAATTATTAGGCTTATTATAATTATATATTATATTCTTTAACAAAATTATTAAATACATATAAAATTATTATAATCAATAATTAATAATAGAGGTATATTTTATATATAATACAAATTATAATTAATATAATATATATTTAATATAATAGTAATATTAGATTAAATTATATATAATATAATTATATTTATTATTATATAATAGTATATATAGGCTTTTTACCTAATATTTTAGAGGATTTTACCATTACACTACATATGGTTTACCATTAAATGGCAGTTGAAACTTGTTTTCCAACGACACAATAGTGGTTTCTAGGCATGATATTTGTTTCAAGCTCAAATCTCACAATATATGTAGCCTATTAGCTAATACAAAGAGAGATAGAAACTAAAAAGATAGAGAATGAGAGAAAGAGATGAACTTAGAGAGAGAGAGAGGAAGGAAAAGAGAGAGAGGGAAAAGAGAAACTAAATTTTCATTGGTTGTTTCATGTCAACAATCCAAGGATGGCATGTGTCCTTGGGGAGTTATGCTCAAGGTAGCATGCCATTTGATTAAAGATAAGATAATTCTCCTTTAAGACCTCTTCAATGTACCCATTGCACACTTAAGGAGACAAAGATAAATATAGGGAAGAAAATATAGAGAGAGAAGGAGATAAAGAAAAACATACAAATAGAAAGGGAGACAAAGAGATAGAGAGGGGTAGAGAGATAAAGAGATAAGGATGAATAGATAGAGATATAGGAGGGTGATTGATATATCCCCCCCTATTTCTCTCTATATCTCTATATCTCCCACTATCTATGTCACTCCCTCTTCCCCTATATCTATTGAGCTATCTCTCCCCTCCCCTTTCTCTCTCATTCCTCCCATCTCTACTCATATCTCTATCTCTATTTCTCTTTTTATCTCCCTCTCACTCCTCTCTCTATCTCTTTCTATCCATATCTTTCTCTACCTCTATCACGATCTCTCTATCTCTTTCACCATCCTCCTCTATCTCTCTATATCACCCCCTTTCTATGTCTCTCCCTCTCCCTCTATATATATTGAGCTCTCTCCCTCTCTCCCCTATCTTCTTCTCTCTCTCCCCCCCTCCCTATCACTCCCCCTCTCTCCCCCTCTTCTTTCTCTCCCTTTTCTACCTATCTCTCTCCCTCTCTTCTCTCTCTTCCTCTTCCAAAATAGGGGTAGTTGTGGGTTTTGTTGGTTTCTTTGTATACTATATACTTGGTTCCTCTGGGATAAATAAGTCAACTTTGTAGAAATGAAATATATTTGATTATCTACCTAATATATTGTTTTTTGTGTTTGAGATTTAATAGATTATAAATTAAAATAGACATAAATTACTTGAAATAAGTTCTTCATAACCCATCTAATCAAATCATAATTAACCTATCAAAAAGGAAATAGGAATTTTCTAAATAAAAGAACACTTGACCCAATCATAAGTGTATGGCCTTCACAAAAAGGAGTGATCCACCTTAGCAATAGCAACTACCTGATGTAGCCCTGGGAGGCTCAACTCAACCAATCTATCAACCTACCTTTAAGAGGCTTCCAACAAGTTTAGAATGACCAATTTAAACAATCCAAACAAATCTCAAAGCATGACAAGAGTATAACAAAGAGGTGGGAGGTGGGAGAGGTGGAGAAAGAGGTGGGAGAGGTGGGAGAGTGGGAGAGGTGGGAATAGGGGTGGGAGAAAGTGGAGAGAGGTGGGAGGAGAGGTGGAATGGGGAGTGGGATAAGAGTGGGAAGAGGGTAGGAGAAAATTAAAGGAGGCTGAGAGAGGGTGGGAGAGAATGGTAGAGAGGGTGGGAGAGAGTGGGAGAGGGTGGGAGGGAGAGTGCGAGAGACCTGCACAAATTCTTGCACAAGTTTAAAGGCTAGTTACTTTGTAAAATAGGCCTAATTAGTACCCTAATCAGCACAACCTAGAAAGGGTGATTTTGTTGATTTGGTCCTATTAGAACTATAAAATTATGAAATTTTATCGTAAGCTTAGCTCATAAGTTTTCCAAAAAATCCATATTTTGAGTAAATTTTTTTCTACATATCATAATTACCATTGATCTCATACCATAATTTTCCTCTAAGCCCAAGCATTTGAATAAATAACTCATATCAACAAGAGATGGTGCTGGTCTCCCCGATCCATAAATCATCATGTTCCTATATGTATTTTCCAGCATATCGCCAAGAGATCAAGAAGGTTACACCGATCAGTTTTCATAAGAAGCTGCGTGTCGGGAAGATACAATTTACGATCTCACCGATGAGGAAATTCATCGGCGAGACAAGCACCATCAGAGTGAGATCAATATGTCAAACCAAGTATATATGTCTCACCGGTGAAATACTATCAGCAAGAAATCTTTTGTGTCACCCCGATCAAGCATAAGGAAATGTATCGGCAAGACAAACCCTGTCGGGGAGAGATTCTAAGGTTATCCCAAGCACACTGGTCTTGCCGATGAAATATCATTGGTGAGACACCCATTTTGTCTTGCCAACGGAACAAAAAGAGATGCTATTGCCCAGACAAAAGATATCGGGATAAGTCCAAAATGTTCCCCTGATTATCCATGTCATGCCGATAAGGTTCCATCGGCAGGAGTCTTAGCGACATGATTACAAACGAAGGGATGATCATCGGGGAGACTCATAACATCAGAGAAACTGTTGAATGTCTTCGTGATACAAGATGTCACGCCGATGAAGATGCGAACAGATCAAAATGATTATCGGGATGACTCTTGGCGATTTTATATGGATCAAAAGGATGAATTGTGTGATATCGGTGAAAGAGGCATAATGTTTCCCTGATCATCAGGTGATCAATGAACGTTGGTAGGGCCCGGATAAAAAGGATTGCCCAAGAATTTGAATTGTCTTGCTGATATAAATGTTTGATGTGATAGTGGTGAAATTCGAAGTTCGGCCTCACTCATGTTCGAAGCTAAAATATTAATGGCAACATTTCCACCCGATGTGCTAGTCATTCCTCGAATTGAAGAGAAGTAATTGAAGGTGAATTCTGCAAAATTGGCATTTGGAGAGCGAATAAAGGGTCGAAGGACTGTACAACCGAGGATTTTCGAAGCAAATCTGTAAGTTCTTCGCGACTGAATTTCTAATTCTGTAATTTATAAAGGGAAAAATGGAAGGCACCAGCTCAGGAAAAGTAAGAAGTAGGAAGCAAAGTGAGAGTAATCACCCTAGAGGGAAAAAGCAAAAAACTGAAATTGGAAAAGAGCCTGTGGTAGCTGAGAGGAAATTAAACCAAGACCTAATTGATCAATTGCCTGGTTCGGGTCCTAGAGCTAAACGCGCTCCACAACTTAGGGAAGAAGTAGAAAAATTGGAGGATAAGTGCAAGCATATACGAGATATATGGACACCAATTAGGGGATATGGGCTATTTATTTTTCATTACCACCGAAGGAATCGATATGAGCCAGTGTGCTATCCGTGGAGGTTTAACCTAGGAAAATTAGTCTGCCCTAATGTGTTTGTAGATGCAGAATTGGTGAAAATGTTAGCCTCCTATTATGACCCAAAGATCAAAGCTATCTGTGATCGATCAGGAAAACCCTTTATACATATATTAGAGGTTGCCATCTATGAAGTTTTTAACCTGGAAGGGGTGTGTGATGAGAAAATTATACCTGAGAAGTTAGAAAAGGAGTTCTGGAGAATGGACACTATATCCAAGGGTTGGAGGTTGCCATTACATAGATCTAAGAAAGATGGCAGCTCAGTTCCATTAGATGACAGTGATGGTCCCCCATTTCATGTTGATTTATTCAAACCATATATGAGATACACTTATTTTTCAGTATGTCAAGTGTTGGGAGTGGAGGCCCTTGAATACATGTCATTAGTACCCATGGTGATTGCAACAGATATCCAATGCCACAACTCAAGACTTTTTTTATTATGCCTCACATGTATTTAAAAGCTTTGATTCAGGATTGATAGCAATAAAAAATGGAGCTCCCATTCTGCACCTGAAGGAATATTCAATCCTAATGCACATGATACTCTATTATGGACAAGAATTGAAAATGTGGCCTAAAAATTTGAGGGTTTCACAATTTGATAGAGAAGAATAATTACTACCAGTGCAACTTTGGACTGCCATCTGGGACTGTAGATTTGC